>WAAB01002730.1:0-24882 GCA_013389865.1 Piaya cayana
CTTTCCAACCCAATCAATACCATGACTCTATGAAGACAAGAAGCCTATATGGAGAACAGAAGGGTAAGGGGGGGAAGATAGTTTCCCATTTTTGTTGTGGGTGTATGCTGAAAATCAAGATGTCTAAAGGTTTACTATCCACCAGAAACAGCATGAGTAGCTCCAGAGAATTTTAGTCCTGCTTTCTTGCACTTTTCTATGACTAGCAGGCTAGCAGTCCTGCTTGAGGAGGAATTTCAGGGGGCCAGCTCCTCAGGAGGAGGGAATCCCAGCTGCACTTTTATTTGCCACAAGTAAAGAAAATACACAAGACATTTAAATTGCAAGTTTTCCTTGGGTAATAACCTTCCCAAACTGAGTATGCACACCACTTATCATCCAGCTGCTAATTGCTAGTTTTGATTTGAGTCCAGTACAGATGAGTTTGGAGTATTGATGAGAGAATCACATTAAGTTTGTCAGGTCAGCCACTGCAAAGGGGCTGTATCTCTCCCTGCATGGATAATCTTACCACCCTGAACACTTCCCCCCATTCTTCTCCCTTTAAATTTTATTTTGCAGAGCTACAATGATTTTTTTTCTGAGTTAACAAAGGCAGGAGGCATATATTAACAATATTCTTTGGAGACCACCTACATCAGTGGGATGAACAATAGGCCTTGAACCATTACTAATTTATAGCCCAGAAATACGATGTATGAATATTTTTTAAATGTAAAACCATTAGTCACACTTAATAGTTTATTTGAACTAAAACCGTATTATTATCCCCTCATTATTTTACCTGGTATATTTTAGACCACTTAGCTCAGGGGTTGCCATAGCTACCTGCTGAGCGCCTTTGACTGGAGTGTTTGTAGTAATCAAAGTTAAAGACTTCTTGTAAGAAGTGCGCTCTGCCTAACAAGAAACACGGACAAAATTTACCATCATTGTATTTTTTCACTCCACTCTGCAGCTGTTGGGTGAGTGGTGGTTTGGTCCCCTCACTGGTCTCCAATGAGGTACCCTTAAGGTATTGCCCTTAGGATCCATCATCAAATCACATGAAAATGAAAGTTTGGAAGGGGTCCTGTAGGTCTCTGATCCGATTTCTTGTCAGAGTGGGTTCAGCCAGGATTATGGCCCTGCCCGGGTGGGTGTTGGATATCTCTAAGGAGGTTGTAAAGAAGGTGAAGTCAGACACTTCTCAGTGGTGCACAAAGACTAGAGACAGTAGGCACAACCTGAAGCACAGGAGGTAATGTTTGAACATCACAGAACACTTTTTCACTGTGAGGGTGACCAAGCCTTGGCATAGGTTGCCCTGAGAGGTTTTGGAGTCTCCATCCTTGGGGATATTCAAAAGTCATCTGGACGTTTCTCTATACAACCAGGTCTAGGTGACTACTTGAGCAACAAGGTTGGATGGATGATTCTAGAGGACCCTTCATCTCTTACTGTTTTTCTCTGTCTCTTGGAGTGCTGGCTTCAGGAAAGCCCATTCCAGAGGACATGCACCATTCTGCTAAAGTGTTGCCCCTTCTTTCTGCTCCCTTTGCTTCAGCCACTTCTGCCCTGAGTGTTCCTTATGCAACATGAGCAGAGCCCCTTCTCCTAGATTACTCTCTCTACACAGCACATTACCCATGATGGGAACTGCTAGAGCCCAGTAGCACAAGTCAGGGACCTGTTGACAACAACTGACCCCAAGTCCCCCAGGGCAGTAAGTAGTGAAGATCCTCAACTCTTCAATCCCTCCATCCATCCCATAGCAAGGTTTCAGGATACCTCAAGCAAGCATCTAAATACTTATTTCACTTATGCAAAGAAATGAGAGACAGAAACTTAGTATTTTTGGAAATAAATTAGTTTTAATCAGAGGTAGCAGGCACTACTGGAATTATCCAAATGAACTGCAAGCAATTAGACAATTAAAATGAAGGTCTTTAGAAGTACACACTAAGCAGCCATCCTGACAGAACGTTTAAGTACAGAAGAGCTGAATATTGCAATTAAAACAGTTTGCACATACACAGGTTTGTTGGATTAGGGACTGACTTCTTTCAGTACTACAGGAACAAATCAACAAGGCAACTGGTTTCACACTGGTGGTACTCAGAAGACAGACCTTTTCCCTGTTGTGGCTAACAACAGGCCTAGAATTTAGTGGGTTTGAGTGCCATCAGCTTCTTCCACCTGTACACCACAACCATACCACCAATTCCTGCACATCTGGAACAGCATTTCCTACCTGCAAAACCTGCCAGAGCAAAAGGGATTTATCCCTTCATGGTTAAGCAGTCCTATTCTACCACATGGAAGAGCAGGGTGGCCCTTCAAAAAAAAAGGGGGGAAATTGGAGTGTGGGATGCAGTGATTAAAGAGTTGCTTTATCTCAAGTTTCACAGCAGATATCACTCCACTGTTTGACCACAGCCCTTTTTCCCTTTGGGTATAAGGAGTGAGTAAGTCCCTGGGATAACATGTAGAAAGTCATGCAAATGAAAACTCTGTAAAATGACAGTCACTGTCTACTGGAATTGCCCTAATGGGGGATTGCTGATCCCTGGATGCAGGCATCCAAGAAGCAAGAGACCACTATCCTCTACAAACTCTCTTCATCCTGCCCTGAAGAGACCTGACTAAACACCCTTCTTCACTCAGTTACTGTGACAAAGGGCAGTCAAAGAACATCTCAGCTCCTGTTTTGCTCAGCCACCCTGTGTGGAGCTGTGACATACTCCACACAGACACCATAGCTCCCAAGGCTCTTCAAAGAGGAAGTAATGTCAAGACTTGTAGCATGTGCTTTTGCAAAATGGTTGCTTTACATTATAAAGGTCCAATTTTTGCCACCATAGGTTATCAGAGGAAGTACTAGTCACCGGGATGTTGTTGTGGTAAATACTACATGCATGTACCCCAAAAGAAGGCACACAACTTGCTCCCCCTCCTTGGACAAATAACACTGATATCCTTGGGAAGACTTCCACCAACAGTGCCTAGATCCATTCACAGAGCAAAATGTGGGGCTGGATCCTGGCTGTTCCCATCCCAACCAGCATGCACTTGCCAGAACAGGTGTGGTCCCAAAGCATGTCTGAAGTTCTCCTGCAGAAGCTGAAGAGCACCGCTCTAAACCATACCAACCCCACCTCAACTTGAAATTTCTCTGCATGTTCTCACTCAAAGGAACCAGGAGCACTTCCTCAGCTGGCAGACTCCCATTGCATGGAAAAAAAATCTTTACTGCTGTCTCCTTTCTGTTCCCTGATAAGAGGCTTTAGAGCAGTCAGCGACACTGAGTTCAAATTGAGTATATAAGCAAGGCCATGCCTACCTCCTGTGCCTATAGCACTGTCGGGGTGGGTGGTGTCCTGGCACAGAGTGAGGAATGCAATCCGTGTTTCTCCCTAGGAACTGAGATGTAGTTTGAATGGAGATCAAGCAAGAACCTAGAGGTCTCGCCTGATCCCTCTAGAGGAAGCCTGTCAACTGGAGGCCAGGATGTGGGGAGACCTTAGCACTAAGATCTTACCACTGTCTAGGATCTTATCACTGTCTACAACTACCTAAAAGGAGATTGTAGTGAAGTGATTGTTGGTCTCTTCTCCCAGGTAACAAGACAAGAGGAAATGGCCTCGAGTTTCATCAGGGGAGGTATAGATTGGATATTAGAAAAAAATCGTTCACTGAAAGGGTTATCAGACACTGGAACGGGCTGCCCAGGGAAGTGGTTGAGTCACCATCCCTGTAGAGATTTAAAAGACATGTAGATGATGTGCTCAGGGAAATTGTTTAGTAGTGGACAGGTACGGTTGGACACAATGATCTCAAATGTCTTTTCCAATCAAACAATTCTATGATTCTATGATCTAGCTCCAGGTAACTGTTCATCTAGAAATTGTTACTCAGATGCTGAAGAGTTCAGGGAAAGCTCATGTTCACCACTGTGACCCACTCAATGAACCTCTCCTTGTTGCTGGTAGTTCTGCTAACTGACCTATTGATTTTAGCACATCTGAATGTAACAGAGCCTTCTTCTAACAAGAACCCTTCTGTACACCCACCACATACAAGGCAGTACAGCAAAGGGAAGCCTACATGGAGAACTAGTGTTGACCATCACTAGATAGCCTTCATCTAACAAAGTTGTGGCCACTACAGAGGGGAAAGCAGGCTCCAGACATATACTCTTATCCAGAGCAGGAGACATTAAAAGTTTCCTTTGTTTTACCAAATAAAAAGTTTCATACAAACTTCATGATGAAGCAGCCAGCTGGCAAGATGGGCAAGCAGGAGACAATTACTCCCTTAGGGAGTTGGAAGGGGCCCACAAGAATCACCAAGTCCAACTCCTGTCCCTGCACAGGACAACCCAAATTTTCACATCATCTGTCTGCGGGTCATATCCAAAAGTTTCTTGAATAATCAGGCCTGGTGCCACTTTCCTGGAGAACCTGTTCCAGGCTGAACAACCTCCTGACTAGAACTACTCAACAAGTCCATTGGCAGAGAACTGGACCACGGTCTCACAGCGATGCCTTCCTTTGTCTTTTCCTAGAAGGTGTATAGAAAGGAGTCACTTGTTCTTTACCTCAATTCAGCCTTTTGGGAATTAAAATACGAAACAAAAACCTCTGCAGATTGCGTAGCTATAGGGTCTGACAAATTAATAAGGCAGACAAACCTTTTCTGCTTTAAAAAACTGGACCCCATTTGTCTCCCACCCACACATCTCAACCAATGTACCAGAAGCAAATCACCTCCTGAAAGTCATCCCCCCTGTGCAGACATTGGCAGCTTCAGCCACCTCTCCAGAACTGCAATCCCCTGCCATTGTGGTCTCTGGACTGCCTGAAATTACACTTTCCTCAGGTTTCTTAGATTACTTGCTTTAAAATTAATCTGAAGAGCACTACAGTGAATTACTTCTTGAAATGAAATTTTTTGGAAAGTTAAATGTCAGCCTTTCCCAGTGCCCACTTCAGAACAGGCTTTGGGAAGAGTTATGGCCTGCCCATACCAATGTAAAAAGCTAATAATGCTCATTAGGTTAACCCCTGACATGAGAGCCTGTTTGAGAGATTGCCCCAGTGAGAAAACCCTGGCACCTTGCCCACGTCATGTAGACATCTACATCCAGGGTACATTTCCTACCAGCTGGACCCTGGCTGCCATACGAGTGCAAGCAAAACATACAGCTCAACACAAGAGCTCCAGTGCTCTCCCATGCTGCTTGATTTGGATGACCAAGACACAAGTAGTCAAAGCCCCAACCTACTGAAAGGACCCATTGAACTGGTTCTTTACTTTGCAGCCTGAGTACAAAACACTTCTATACGCCTTGCACAAGAGGATAACAGGAATCACCCAGGGTCTTTTTCTTCCCTATTAACCCAAAGAGCCCAGGGCCAGATGCTCATGAATTTGGCCTCTGCATAGTCATGTCTAGGTTTGCTTAGCCGGTGACACACCAAGTTCAACAGTGCCCAGCTTGCTGGAAAACTCAACTTCATACCTTTCAAGGCAAAGGAAATTCCACTTCTACCCTCTGACAAATCCAGCTATATAGGAGGCAGATAGAAACTCATGCTGAGTCTCACAGCATACACTGCTGTGCTGTCAGAAATCATCCTGCTCTGTAACATAACATTGACCCTGGGCTTAATAGAGAAAATGGGGATGTAGCCTGCTGCAGGGCATTGCAACCACAAAAGCAAGGCGAAGGAACCACAGCCAGCTGCTCCTTGTTCAGGATCCACAAATGCTCCAGATTCATTTCTGCATGCCCATGCCAAACCAAGCACTGCTGCAAAACACAAACAGCCAGCAAACCTTCAACATGGAACTGCCTACTCTTTTCAAACAGTATCAAAACACACAACCAGTCAACCTTCAAACACTGCCTGCAAATCCAGCCTAGGACATAGGAATCATAAAATGGTTTGGATTGGAAGGGACCTTAAAGACATCCAGTTCCAACCCACCCTGCCTTCAGGTAATGTGCCACTCCTTCCACTGGATCAGGTTGCTCAAAGCCTGGATACCTGGCCTTGAACACCTCCAGGGATGGGGTATCCACAACTTCTGGGCAACCTGTGCCAGTGCCTCACCACCCTCACAGGAAAACATTTCTTCCTAACATCTCATCTAAATCTCCCCTCTTCAAGCCAAAACCATTACTTCTTGTCCTATTTCTGCACTCTCTGATAAAAAGCCCCTCTCCAGCTTTCCCGTAGGCCCTCTTTCAGTACCAGAAGGCTGCTCTATGGTCATCTCAGAGCCTTCTCTTCTCCTGGCTGAACAAACCTAACTCTTTCAGCCTGTCCTCATACGGGAGTTGCTCCAGCCCTTGGATGATCTTCATGGCCTCCTCTGGAGTTGCTCTGACAGATCTGTGTCCTTCCTGTGCTGAGAACTCCAGGACTGAACACAGGGCTCCAAGTGAGGGCTCACAATAGTGGAGCAGGGTGGTAGAATCCCCTCCCTCATCCAGCTGGTCACACTTCTTTTGATGCAGCCCAGTGATGTCTTTTCATCTCACTTATTCATGAAAGTCAGGCACTGTCCCAAGCACAAAACTAACCCAGAAAGATGTCTCTGCTCATCTTGCTTCAAAGCATGTTGCTTTACTCAGTCACTGGAAAGAGCGCAGCCTACCTTCCGCACATAATTGGATTATGTGGAAAGACTGACATGTTGCAGGAGATGGACTTCCAGCACGTGCTCAGAGACACAATTGGTCTTCTCACAATCAGAATCACATCTCTTAGCCCCATCACTGAAATGCTGCTGTGCACCATGCAAAATCCAGTTAGCCATGGCCGAGAGTTAACTGCAGCAGGCACAGGAAAGTCTTAATCCTTAGAAAGGGGATGAGCAAAGAAGACTTCAGAACCCATTTGCCAGCAGAAAGATGTCTAATTAGCATGTGATGCTGATGCAGGAAAGGGACGCTGGACTGCCTTGTGTATCAGGACTACATGATAATCCTGATGGCTCATGAAGCTGCTGCCCAAAATGTGGGAGCTGGTAGGTAAATATTTGGGCTATCTACTCCCAGTGATTGTGGAGCATACGATATTAGCTGATGAGTAGGAAACATCCCACTGCTACTCCATGCCTTTACATCCCTAGACTGCTGGAGCCCTACTGAGGGAGCAGGAACGAAACTTCTCAAGGACACTTCTGTCACTGTGGGATGGTGAGAAGAGTGTATTTCCACAATTCTCACAAACTTCTGAGCCCTGCACTGGCCACTTGAGCCAAATTACTAGAAACAAGTAATTCATTCACCTTCTCCATCATGGAGAAATGTACCTCCAATCTCCAGTCCCACCAGTACCATCCAGACCCTGAACTACTGCAGGGGATTTCTGTCTGTATGGGCACAAGCTTGGGGCTGTGCCCAGGAGGTCCAGTTTTTGTCAGTTTTCTCCCAGGCCTGGGTGTCACTAGCAGGAATGTGCATCTTCTAAATCACTCCCATACTCTGGTGACAGAAGCTTCCTCTGTCCAAAAGATAATGCAAGGATACTGAAAGAAAGGATGTCAGGAAGATCAGGGAAGTTCTCCTTCCAGCATAATCCCAGTATCAGAATCAAAGAGGCAATGAGGAAAAGATCCCAGGAGCCTTGGGCTGAATATTTCATTCTTCACATCCTAGAAAAATTGTTCATGAGCACAGAGTTGGTTCAGAGGATAATCTCAGGCCAGAGAATCATAGAATGGTTTGGGTTGGAAGAGATCTTAAAGATCATCCAGTTCCAACCCACCTGCCATGGGCAGGGACAAGTCCCACCAGACCAAGCTGCTCAAAGTCTCATCCAACCTATCCCTGAACACTTCCAGGGAGGGGGAATCCGCAGCTTCCCTGGGCAACCTGTGCCAGTGCCACACCACCCTTGTTATGAAGAATTGCTTCCTAATGTCTAATCTAAATCTTCCCTCTTCCAATTTAAAGCCATCCCTCCTCATCCTATCACTACATGCCCTTGTAAAAAGTCCCCTCCCAGCTTTCCTGTAGTGCCCTTTAAGTACTGCAAAGGCTACTATAAGGTATCCCTTGAGCCCTCTCTTCTCCAGGCTGAACAACCCCAGCTCTCTCAGCCTGTTCTCATAGCAGAAGTGCTCCAGTCCTCTGGTCATCCTCATAGCCCTCCTCTGGACATATTCCAACAGTTCCATATCCTTTTTGTGTTGGAGATTCCAGAACTGGACATAGGTGGGGTCTCACAGAAGTGGAGTAGAGGGGGAGAATCCCCTTCCTCACCCTGCTGGCCACACTTCTTTTGATGCAACCCAGGACACGGTTGGCTTCCTGGGCCATGAGAACACACTGCCAACTCATGTCAAGCTTTTCATCTACCAACAACCCCAAGTCCTTCTCCACATGGCTGCTCTCAATCATGTCCTTCCCCACCCAGTACTGAAATCCTGGGGCATCCAAGATTGCCCTAGCCCAGGGGTAGGACCTTGCACTTGGCTTTGTTGAACCTCATGAGGTTCATACAGACCCACTTCTCCAGCTTGTGCAAGTCCCTGTGGATGACACCCAACCCTTCTGGTGTGACAACTGCACCACTCAGCTTGGTGTCATCTGCAAAGTTGCTGGGGGTGCACTCAACCTCACTGCCATTATCGTTGGTAAAGATGTGAAACAGCACTGGTCCCAGTATGGACCACTGAGGGTCCTACTTGTCACAGATCTCTATCTGGACGTTAAGCCATCAACCACTACTGTCTGAATGTGACCATACAACCAATTCCTTATTCACCAAACAGTCCACAGAAGTTGTTGAATACCTCAGCTGTGCACATTAAAGAAAGGTGATAACATTCGAGCCCCAAAGCGATAAAGATGACCATAGCAATCAGTCAGAGAAAAAAAGGGTAATGCGGGATGATTGCTGGAGAAATAGAATCAGCAAAGCATTGAAGAAACACCTCTCAAAGGAAGAGGTTTGGAAGAGATAGCAGTTTAGCACCACATCTATAAGCCATTCTTGGCTGTTACAGGCTGGTAGAGTCGTTTGGGGAAGTATCCATGGCACTGGTGAGGCACTGATACAGCTTGCCCAGAGAAGTCATGGAGGACCCATCCCTGGAGGTGTTCAAGGCCACATTAGCTGGGGTTTTGAGCAACCTGATCCAGTCGGAACTGTCTGTGCCCGTGGCAGGGAGGCTGGAACCGGATGATCTTTAAGGTCCCTTCCAACCCAAACCATTCTATGGTTCTGTGGCTTTTCTGGAAGCAGTCTGTCTCATGCCCCAGCCTTTGGTGTAAGGGTACAGTCCTGCCCTTACACAATCATGTATACTTCACACCCACCTAAAGTATGGGCAGACTCCAGCTAATGGGCTATTTGACTTCACTTGTGGTATCTCATCTCAAAACCTCTGTTCTTCCCAGCATTTTTTCTGACATCAAATCTTCTCTTTCTGCTCCAGACCCAGAAAGCTATCTAAACTGACACATTCTGCACTGGAGGCTCATTCTCCTGTAACCCTATGCTGCAACCATAATCTTTTCATCCAAGCTTTCTTGGTGAAACAGCAAGCATAGCTCATGCTACTGTGCCTAGGGATGACAAGTGAACTGGTCTGGGTTTTAAGCCTTTGCATCCAAGGAGTTTTTCCAGCATAATCTGTATTGTGAACACCAGCATAAAAGCGGGTCTGTTAAAAAGTGATCTTTGTGTCAAGAAAACCCTATAATTTTTCCTTCCTCCCCATCCTATGTTGCATTTCATGCACCTTCCAAGTCTGTCTTTGTTGCGTAGTCTTGTTTGCAGTCCTGTGGTATCCGGAAGAGGGGGATTAAAGCTTTGATAACACACTATATAATCAAATACTGAGCTGCAGAAGAGAATAAGAGACTAAAAATTAATGCATTCATTGAACCTCAGGTGAAACTCAGTTGTTCAGTGGCCCGTGCACATGACAAGAGTGCTTCATAAAAATAAATGAAACAAGAGGCAGTGCGAAAAGCTATAAATTTGTTCTTCTCACAAAGTATGTACCTTGGATTTCCAAAGAAAAGTTCTTGTCACAGTTCAGAAATCCAGGCTAGCCTCAGGCACTGAGAGCATAAATCAAGTGCTCTCCACTTCCAGGGCTTACACTCTTGGAACAGTTGGGTTTAATGGCTAATCCTTAAAGCAACCTTCTGCATTTCTCTTAAGATATGTCATAACAAGTACCAAAAAAAGGACCTTGGAGTGAAACAGTGAGCAACTAAAATAAGCAAACACTGAATTTGGTAAGTTGCCAAGTGATATTACCATTACACTGATCTACAGAACACTAGTTTCCAGCAGTACTACCACCATAACCTCATCTTCCTTCTTGATTTGTTCCACATCTTGGCTTTCACGGATAGCCACACGTCAAAGTAACTCACAGAAATGGTGATGGAGGAAGAAATATTAAGCTACAAAGAGATGCTAGACAAGTGGTATTTTCTGGGATGCTCTCCGAGGAGCTAATGTTGTTCAAGTCAATGGGCTTGGGATTTGACTCCAGCAAGCCCATGATCTGCAGTCTACATAATGTGCATTTGAGTTTCAGCCTTGTTCATTCATTCCCACACTGCCAAAACTGCCTTTTGCACTACACTGACTACCAGTCTTTCCTTAGCCCTTTTACTTCTCACACATACACAACTGTGTCTTAGGCACCATGGAAATGGGTACACAGTAAGGCAACCACACCTCGGGCTCCATGGGGTACCATGTCTTCGAATACATGCCTATCCTGAGCCTCAGCTTTGAGATTCCTGCAAAAGCTTTTTACCTTTGACTTCTAGAGAACACTAGGCATGAACTGTCCCTGCAGGTATCACCAGGGATCAGATGCAGATGGAGGAGGATGAGTCCAGGCTTTGGTATACATTTGTACTTTTGCTCTCACTCTTAGGTGTCACATACTAGAGATCATGAAGCTGGTGTTTAACTTAGGAGAGGAAGGGTGTGATCATACACTCACTGGACCATTGGTGGCAAGGACCTCCACAGGTCTATAGTACAACACCTCTCTCAAAGAAGCATTAGCACGAAAACTAGACCAAGTCAGTTACAGCTTTTTTTCTAGGAAAGTCTTGAAAACCTCCAAGAAAGGAGATCACACCCAACTGCCCAAAGTGACCTGCTCTAGGGCTGCCCTTCAAACTGACTTAACCTCCCACAGCTCAGCTTGTGGGCACTGCATGTTTTCATGTTTCCTGGTACTGCCTGAACAATTGGCTCCATCATCCATGCAATTTCCATGCTTCAAGTAACTGGTGGGGGAAACAAGCCAGCAATCAGAAACTGATGTATATTAATAATCCTTATTATCAGGAATACTCTGTTCTTCACCTGTCACAGGTGAAAGTAGGACAGGGGTTCAGGGAGAAAGATGAGTCTTCACTGAGTAATAATTTAAAGTTGCTAAACATTGTGACAGGCAATCTGCATACGCACAATGTATTTTGTGTGTATTCAAGCATCAGCTGTTGGAAAACAGCGAAGTTTTATTTTCTACACAGAAGGAAGGAAAGAAAAACCTGTGCAGTCTGTTAAGCATCTGCATTCTAGCATGAAAATGGCACAGTGAAAGAGATTGTTTATTTAAAACACCTTAACTGTAACATAACACCCAAATCTTTTTAGCTAATAATGGAAATGGTTTGGGCATGAATATCCATTTTAAATATGTTTATGTCACGCTTCACAGAAAGGTCAAAACTAATGTTATACCAAAAGAATTTTTCAAAGCACAATTATCTCAACTCTTGGAGCAAGGAACATTCCTATTAGGTTTACCACCTGGGGTTTAAATTAAACATGTTTTATGTATCTTTTTTTTAAAACTAGGTACCTCACAGATAATATCGGGAGCTGCATTAAAAAAATCTTGAACTACTACCTACTTAGCCATATGAGCACTGGCTAAAATCACTTGGTCTGTTCAGCCTGGAGAAGAGGAGACTGAGGGGAGACCTCATTGTGGTCTGCAGCTTCCTCAAAACAGGAGGAGGAGCAGGCTCTGATCTCTTCTCTCTGGGATGCAAAGGACCCAAGAAGATGGCAGGAAGATGTGCCAGGGGAGATTTAGGTTGGACATTAGGAAAAGGTTCTTCATCCAGAGTGGGAGGGAGCACTGGAACAGTCTGCCCATGGAAGCAGTAATGGGGCCAAGCCTAACAATATTAAAGATGCATTTAGACAATGTGCTCAGACACATAGGGTGAATGTTGGTGTTGTCCTGTGCAGGGACAGGAGTTGGACTTGATCTTTATGCATTTTTTCTAGATCAGAACATTCTTTGATATTATGAGCTATAATCTCCAACCCTAATTCTCTGGATGTTCATAAGGGATGTCTCCAAAGACCATGTTAAAGTTTTTATTTGTCCAATTAGTCTGCTACTCATTGCCCTACTTCATTCAGTTTAACTCCAGGACTCTGTCTCTCCCTCTTCTCTCCCCAGAGACAGTGGAAAGGGAGCAGATTAAACAAAACAGACTAACCAATCTCAGTCACACAGAAAGAAATCATCATTTTCCTGCACTCTGGAGCTCACTGTTTCCCCACTCATTTTCACAAACTTCTCAAGACTATTTGTTGTTCTCTTTGTTTGATTCTTACAGCGATCCAATGCTCTCTGTGAGCAGTTGGCATCAAGCTCTGAAATCTTACACACGCCATGCAACATTAAGCCCTGGCTGACTTGAAGATGTACCCAGCATGATATTATTGACTTTCTTGGAGTAAGCAGCAAACCCATCTTCAGAGTTTTTCAGGCTGCTGTATTAGTAAGAGCAAACAAACACATAAGCCAGATTTTCTTGGATGTTGATCTGCTTACGAAGACTGTATCTCAACATCTTATTTCTTTGAAGTGTGGAACAGAGAGAAAAGTTTCTTTGCAAATTCATAGAATCATAGAATGGTTTGGGTTGCAAGGGACCTTCAGCATCATCCAATTCCAACCCCCTGCCACGGACAGGGACACCTTCCACTGGATCACATTGCTCAAAGCCCCACTCAACCTGGCCTGGAGCATATCCAGGGATGGGACATCCAAATTCCAAGCCTGCTTTTTCATCCTATCCTCTGCCCAAAGAGTACAGTAGGTTTTCTACTCATGTTGTTGCCAGAAGGACTCTGCCTTCCCTGTCCTCCATCTCTCACCCTGGCCAAGTTCTCTCTTTTCTCTTTCCTCCATCCAAAAGGCAGACAAATCATGTAATCAGAGTGGTTTGGGCTGAAAGGGACCATAAAGGTCATCCATTTCCAGCCCCCCTGCCATGTGCAGGAACACCTTCCATTGCAGTAGGTTGCTCATAGCCTCATCATTTTGCACAGTGCAAAATCTGAGCTGGCATTCCATGGGGAAGGCCATCCAAAGCTGTGATAAAGGAGAGGCTTCTCTGCTATTTAGGGGCTCATTCCTGGGTGGAGCATGCTAAAGTAATTCAACTACTTGTTTAGGTTGTTTTAGAAGTTCCTTTGTTGGTGGGTCTGAACTAGAACAGGAGTCATCAACATAATGGCTCTTAGGAGCCAGACATACAGGAAAAAGAAAACTGCTTTACTCCTCTGCCTTATTGCAGTCGGTATCTTACCAGCAAAGAAGCTATAACGCACAAGTTTTTGAAATTATGGCCCCCGTGCAAGGTTTACTATGCCAGATAAGCATCTAAGCCTGGGCTTTTGTCAGCTGCATTGGAATGGAAGTGAAAAAAAGGGGTTGAAGTTCCATACAGAGGAGGCTGCAGGAGAACAAATCTGTGCTTTGCAAATCTGCCTTTAAGTCTACCTCTTGCTCTGGGATTTCTGTGCTTCTGAGTTTGGGAATAAGAAAAGCTTTCCATCTCCACCACATGGAGTTTGCACTGTGTCACACAGCACCAAAAATTCAGTCTGTGCTGCTGTAACAGAAGGTGCAAACAGATGCACCAGTTTGCACAAAAGAGCACACAGAAAGGAGCAAGAAATCTGGCTGAGAATGGTGGATGTGTGCTCAGCTACGGTGGTGACGCACCACAGGGTACCGTCCAACACCAACAGCAACAACTACTCCTGGAACATCAGAAGCCTCAACTCAGACTGAGTTCCCAAGGAAGGATGCAGCACTGCAGGACATGCCTAGAGCTCCTCAATGTGGCTAAGGCAGTCTTCTAGCCTGCAGAAGATGAGCACTTGTAAGGTGAGCTGCTGGAGGAGTTGGGAAGTCTGTGCAGCATCAGAGATTGTGAAAAGGAGGATAGGATCTTCTCCAAGACCCTACAAGCACCTGAATACCCAATTGTACAGAGCATTCAGAGTCTGTATTCACTGGGTTGGGAAAAGCAGACCTCTATGATGGAAAAGGCTGGAAGCTGGTAACTTCTGTCACTAGGAGGAAAGCTGCTGCTCCACCTGCATACCTGCAGCTACAGAATAGATTTCATGCTATGGTAGCAGATGAGGGGCTGGGAACACTCTTCAGAGAAGCACCAGAGCCAACTGAGCCTAAATCACATGGGAGCAGCAGGAGAAAGCAAGAATAGCAATAGGAAACTCCCTAGTGTGCAGGATGGAAGACTCCAACTGCCAGCCTGACACTGCCCAGGATCCAGGACATTGAGGGTATTCTGAAAGCAAAGAAGCCTCGGAAATCTATTATCCCTCACTGCTCAGCCATGAAGGCACCAATAAAAATGCCTTTGGAGACCTGGAAAGTGCAAAGCAACACTACATGGGTCTGGGAATGATGGCCAAAGGACACAGGTGTTGAAGTGCCATTCTCCTTGGTTTTGCCTCTAGGAGAGCATGGGTAGTGGGAAAAAAGGGTTGAGGAAGAGTGGGTTGATCCTGCAAATCAACAGCTTGTTGCAAAGCTGGAGATAACACGAGAGATTTGCTTTCACAATCATGGACCCTCTTTGAGGACTGTGAACTGCTAGAGACAGGTTGAACCCACCTAAGCAGAACAAAAGCATCTGTGCCATCATGTTGGTCAGCACAGTGAGGAAAGCTTTAAACTAGGAAGGATCAGGGGAAGGGGGAATGACAACTCCCAGCTGAGTAAGGAAGTTGTAGTAGTTAGTTGACAGCAAAGTCTGCAAGGTGATATGGACCAGAAATACCTCATAATCGATATTGCAGTGCTGAAGAGGGCTCAGACCCAGAGTATGCATGTAGTTGAGGTGGTTCCTACAAGACAGCATCATGGAGAAAGCTGTCACGCTCTTTCTTGAAATCAGCATGATTGGGTGCTTCTCTGCAGTGCTTGAACACTAATCTCTGCAGGGTGGGGAACTGGAAGTCTGTACACAGTTAATGGGCTCTGATCTCATTTGTGGCATGGAGATGTAGTGCCTCACATGGTCCATCCAGGCTCACATGCCTGGAGGGCTGTGATGGATGGATACGGCTCTTCATGCAGAAGAGTCAGACCAGCAAGGATGTGAATTGCCTTTTCTATGAGAGAAAAGTAGATACTTGTGAAGCTCTGCTTTGGGATAGATGATAAATCAGCTGAGAGCTAATGAGTCAGACCCTAAGCAACCTGTTCTAGTTGATGCCAGTTTGGGACTTGGACTATAGTCTTCAGAGGTGCCTTCTGTGACTGTCTGATTCAGCACAAGTTAATAGAATCATAGAATGGTTTGGGTTGCATAGGACCTTAAAGATCATCCAGTTCCAACCCCTCAGTGGACACCTTCCACTCGATCAGGTTACTCAAACCCCCATTTAATCTGAGGCATCTCAGGAAAAGATTTTTTCCTGATACCTAAGTCTCCTTTTTTTCAGCTTAAAACCACACCCCCTCATCCTGTCACTGCACTCCCTGCTAAAGAGCTCCTCCTCATTTTTCCTGTAGGCATATTCGTTATTCCATATTTGTCTAGAAGAACGGCCAAAACCAAGAATTAGCTACCCCTCAGATACAGCTTGTGTGCATCTTAGCCCGCNTCTGGGGCATCTCAGGAAAACATTTTTTCCTGATACTTCATCTAAGTCTCCTTTTTTTCAGCTTAAAACCACACCCCCTCACCCTGTCACTGCACTCCCTGCTAAAGAGCCCCTCCTCACTTTTCCTGTAGGCATATTCGTTATTCCATATTTGTCTAGAAGAATGGCCAAAACCAAGAATTAGCTACCCCTCAGATACAGCTTGTGTGCATCTTAGCCCGCTTTTCTCCTCTTGTTCATAGGCTTTTTCTTCTCTTTGTCTACTTTCTGCTCAGAAAGGGAGAAAAATAAAGAACATGTCACACCTGCTGAAAAAGAGGTCTTCAGGGGACTCATTAACCATCCAAACCTAGGCATATAATATGGAGCTCTGTAAATTATG
Source organism: Piaya cayana (assembly GCA_013389865.1). NCBI lineage: Eukaryota > Metazoa > Chordata > Aves > Cuculiformes > Coccyzidae > Piaya > Piaya cayana. The sequence continues at coordinate 16,312 of WAAB01002730.1, forward strand.
AAGGACAATACATGTTCAATTAATTGAATCACTGTCAGAGAGTGCTTCTATGCAATACAAAGGTGAGGCTGAAGATGTCACATCTTAATGGCTATGCCATGGGCAAACTATGCTGTCTATTAGTTCAACAAATCACACACGCACCTACAATTTTACAGAGAGCGTTCAGAAGTCATTTTTTGTGAGGTTTTCTGAGCGATCCCTGTAAATGCATCCTTTACCCATCAGGCGTTATTGTCTGACTAATGGACCATAAGAATTATTTAAAGGTTGTTGTTACATTGGCCTTGGCTTTTATGTATACTGTCCGTACCTATTTCCCATTGTGCACAAAGCACAGTACAGGAAAGCTAATTCTCCTGTCAATAATGATGCAGGGGAGCCAGCGAACAAATCCTCTTCTCCAGGGGCATTCAACTAAATGTCTTCCACCTAATGGCTTTTCAGCAAAATAGACCAAAAAGAACAACATCACCAACCCATAATTCAGATCCAGAAGATCAACACAGGTGCATGTGTTAAGGAAAGGTTTTAAGATTCAGGGTTCAGTGAAAAACAATGACGCAATATGTGCTGTTTCAGCTGTTTGAACTGCTAGCCAAACACAAAAAATGGTCAGATTTTCACCTCATATACATTGGCCAGGAATCTATTCCTGGAAAAATCAACCAAGGACATATGGTCTCTGAATTCATGAGAAATGCAAGGGAGGGAAGTTATTCAGAGTTGTAAAGCACACATAGGTCTACAGTAATTACTATACTGAGAGAATACAGGCTCATGAATGCCTCCTTGGTACCATTGTGCCTCCAGGCTCAACAGATCCTACCCTAACTCTCAGAAGGTGAGAAGGATCTTTAAGAGAAACAACTGTTTGTGTACCTCATTTCTTGTGTCAAAAAGGCAAGGCCTGGCCCACAAGAGCTCCCTTTCCTCAATATCCTTTTTTAAAAAGGATAGTCCCATAGTAGCTGAATGAGGAGAGCAGAGCATGTCCCATGAGAGCAGCCACAGGCGCCAGTTATCATCAGATGCATCTGTAGCAATGACAGAAATTCAAGGTCAAGCAGACAAGCCAAGTCAACATGGTGAGGTGAGGATCAGAAAGGCAGAAGACTTAAGGAAAGACCAAAGAAAAGGGTGTGAGCTTAAATATAACTCCTAGACCAAGGAGTGGTCTTTCTCAGCTGTTTTCCCAGCAGCGTGATCCCAGGCTGCAGCTGCACAGTATTGGAGCTGCTCTTGAGAACTGGGAGGGGGTGCAGAGTCTGAAGAGCCTGTTTCTGTTTGCTTAAGGCCTGACAGCACTAGAAGCAAGTGAACAGTAACAATACAGACAACATTATGCTGTGACCAGGTAGGAGTCATTCTGCAGAGGTAAGAGTGAACCCAGACCTCCTGAATCCTGATTCTGCACATTGCCCAGGGTCTCTACCACAGCACTGTCTTAGCCAAATTACACAGATTAAGCAGGAAAAAATAATGGGTTTTAAGATAAGGAAGTCCAGGAAAAAAATATTTCCCCACTAGTCTGTCTTGTCCCACCTCTTCCCAGAGGGCTGAAGTTATGCTTCTTTGGATAGGGAGAACGAGACTTCCAGGGTGCTTTGAAGTTCCTTTTATTATTAATGTATCAGAAAAAGAAGTGCAAGAACTTCAAAGAGAGATTACTGCAGGGCTGAAGGGACTAATTGGAGACAGATGGTCAGACATAGGCTGTTAAAAGCATGAAGATCAGCTAAGAGCATCAGTCATTCATATGAAAATTGCTTGAAATACTGATAGAGGGAAACTACATCTTCCACTATTAATGCTTTGTATCCAGCTGCAGTGTCCAGCTATAAAACACAACACAACCTAGTAGATATTAACTTGGTCATAACTAGTAAAGGACCACAGACAGAGCTCACTTGCCAGTACTGTGTCTCAGCAAGAAACTTGTGAAAGAGTCTGCTCCTGTTGTTATTCCCTACTTCATTCCACCATTACCATTTTAGCTAGACTTATTTCCCTTTTCTTTCCCAGTTAGCTTTTGGTCCAGATTTCTTCAGAATGACTTTAAAAGGAACAAAAGCTGCTGCGCTTTGCCTACTCTGTGCCAGGTATCAGGGTGAGGGGACCAGGGGATGGTGGGAGTCACCTGAAAAAGCAGCCAGCCATGAAGCAAGTCCCAGCTGCCTCTCTCAGAGCATAGCAGCACAGTTGCCTCCAGCACGCTTCACAAGAGCCTTTACACCGAATCTGGGTCTCTTCCAGCTTGAAGTTAACTTAAGGGCACTGCTTCAGGGCTCAGATTTTTCATCTGCTGTCACATGAGTGCACTCTCTCCCAGGAATCCCAAAAAAATTCCCACTTAAATAAAGGTTGTCACAGCCTAAGGACATTGTGTGGCTTTCTGCTCACAATTCTGCACAATGGCTTTTCATTTAGTTATAAATTCTCCATGCACTTTTGTTCTCCTGATCCTAATCCTTCTTATTCTGGGATTCAGTTAGTAGAAATACTTGAAGAGCATTTGGCATGAGCCCAGAAGCCTCATTTGAGATGTCCACATGAAGCACTCAGCCACTGGGAGTGCAGTACTGAGCCATTCAACCCATGTTGCTCTGTGCTTTCCCACAGAGCCCAGCAGGTCACAGTTATCTCTCATAGTCTGTACCTCCCCTTCAGTAAAGCTGCACCCTGCTATCCCCACCACCACTTCCCTCATGATCTGACTTGAAGAGTCTGACTGACCTTTACACATCTGCTCATGGGAGAAGAGGTTACATCAGGCCAGCGATGACTTATCATTCACTAGCCAAAGGAAGAACTTCCCAAGTGGACTAAGACCCATCCTTCTGGGTAATAAGAGAGCGTGTGGAGGTTGTGATAGGCCCCATTAGTGACTCCATAACCTACCTGTTCCATTTATGTTTCTGGTCCTAGCCACGAGGAAAAGGCTAGTGTTCCATTCAGGCCACCACATGGTCTGGGACAGATGATATGGGGAGCAGCTCTTTATCAGGGAGTGCAGAGATAGGACAAGGGGGAATGGTTTGAAGCTGAAAGAGGGGAGATTCAGATGAAATCTTAGGAAGAAATGTCTTCCTGTGAGGGTGGTGAGGCACTGGCACAGGTTGCCCAGAAAAGTTGTGGATTCCCCATCCCTGGAGGTGTTCAAGGCCAGGCTGAATGAGGCTTTGAGCATCCTGATGGAGTGGAAGATGTCCGTGTCTATAGCAGACATTAGAATTGGATGACCTTTGAGGTCCCTTCCAACCCAAACCATTCTATGATCCTATGAACTGCATGCAAGGGATCCCAAAATGAACAATAACCACATTCCCTCAGCCACCGAGCCAATGGAGGAGAGGTCTGCAAGTGTCCCAGAGAGCAGCACTGGAGGTGTGTGGCTGTCCTGTTCCCAGCACAATTCTCAGCTAGGGAGAGCAAGCTCTCCACCAGCCCTACCCACATCAGCCAGAGGGTAGGCTTCCACTGCTGTAAATGGCACTAATCTTTCATGCTGTGAATGGGACAATCAATCTCGGGCTAATGTGGCTTGTTAAAGCAGCAGCCAGCACTCTGATGAAGCAGCACAGCTTGCATCCTGAAAGACTCACAGTGAGAATGTAGTTTCCTAGCTGCCACATTTAGCGGGATGAGCCCAGAGGTCCCAGATAACTGGGCTATTATAGAAATCTTAAAACACAGCTGGCAGACCTGCCCATTCCCAAGGCTTTTTTCCTCTGCCTTATATTTTCTTCGCATGTTCTGTACATACGCTATACTCCCTCCTTCCTTCTCCTGTGTTTAATACAAGGGGCTTGTACTCCATCCTAGGATTTCTGAAGCAGCATCCGTTAAGTTTATAAGTCAAACCATCCTGGTGGAAATGTAGCTCTTTGTGGCACATAAAACACACTGGAAAATCCTTTGCATTAAATTATCCTCATTATCCCATACAACACTGCGCTTAGAGAAACGATACTGATGCTTTGGAGCCAGGAGGGTGAAGATGCAAATATGACAAAAAACACTTTCAGGGAAATATTATCACAGCACAGGCAGGGGCTGAAGACAGAACAAAGGATATTTGGACATACAGATAGATCTGCTCTTTCTTGGTAGGAACAATATGCTTGCCTGTTTGATGCTAATGCCTCTGTCATCCAAGATTTCTCCCTCCTCTCCTTACTTCAACATTTTCTTTTTGTTTGAGACTCCCTGCCATTAAGCTTCCAGTAATGAGAATTTCTTCCCAACCTCTGTTTGTCATGTTTCTTTTTGAAACTCCCGTTAAGAATGTGACACAGCTCTGAACTTCTTTTTTCGCTTTGGGGGTGGGAGTTAATCATCAGATTTCAGCTTTTTGCTATTAAAATCCACAAGACAACAAATGAATCTGGCTAATGAGACAAGACTGTCACTTTGTGGGAAATCAATGTCAATGGTGTTTTAGAAGTAAAATCCATCTACAATTACATTAGAAGAACATATCTGGGCTATTTATTTCAGTGTTGGTTATGCAAAACATTGCCTTCCTGAGATATGCACCATCAAACACCAAGTATACAGCATGTGTAGAAGATGAACAGGAGCACACATTTTGGGTTGGGAGACCCGGTGTTACCCAAAATTTTTGGATGAAAGCTTCCTATCATGTGTAGCTTACCAGTTACAAAGCTCAAACTGGAAATGAGCCATGTTTAATTTGGCTTCACAAGTCAGCTGGACTTGTCACCTTGTCCCGTAACTACAGTAAGTTGCTGACTCCACCTTGGAAATGCCTGTTCTACGGAAATCTGCAGTTCTTGAACCAAATCCTCCATGAAAAACGTTATGGTATCAGGCAGAAATACATTCCCCTAGTGACAAACAGCATTTTTCCAAAGTTAATTCTAAAAAGCATCATATAAGGAGAAGCTGAATCTAGTGGGGTTGAAGACCCAAGGAATTTCTCCTCACCAGTCTGTTGGCCACTTTTCCAGTCTGCAGATGTCACCACACAGGAAGCACATGTCCCAAAGATGCAGATGCACACAAAACACAAGGCCACACAGACCAGCAGGAACAAGGAACAATGTCGTTACTGGCCCACACAAAACCATCAGCAGAACTCACACAAACACAAACAACATGAGCAGCCCCACCTGTTTCCCACTTCCTCTTCTGCTGATTAGGACTGAAGGTCACCAGTGAACACACACTGTTCCTCATTCTCCTCATCCATAGACATACAGGCATCAGCAGAAACCTCCCACTCCAGACATTTACTCCATGCAGACACCATACCAAGATCATGAGTCTCACTTACTCTCTTTGTCCAGCCTTGGGTTTTTCACATTCTGGTCTTCCACACACTGGCTTCTCTGCCTTGAAGTTTGCTGCTTAAGCATACACATATTCACATGCACTGGGACAGAGAGAAAGAAAAAAAAACCCCTATTAATTACATTTAATATGAGGATAGACCAGGGTGAAGTGCAGACAGGGCTCAGCAGCCTGCTTACAAACACTTCAGTTCTTTTATCCCCTCTCCTACTCATTCACCCATGCTTTCTTCTCCCTAGTTCAATTTGATCCCTCCTTTCTCTGCCCCTGCTCCATAACATTTTGTACATTCCTACAACCTCCTTTAAACATTCAGTAATAAGTTTACACAATCTCACAGGCTTCCTGAAATGCCCATCACAGGGTTGCTCTTTCCACAAGACCCATGATAATCATCTTGTCCCTTTTTTTCAGTTACCAAGTCCACAGTGGAAAATAAAGCCCTAGATTGGCCTTGGTCAAAAAACATATTTGGAATATTAAAAATAAAATAGTAACCCTGACAGGAGAGTGCCTGGAAACATTGCTTTGCACTGTTTCATTTATTACTTTGTGCACGTGATCTTTGTGCCTATAACAGCCTGGGAGTTTCCCCTCTCAGTCAAGCTGGAAGACAGAGCACGTACGGCCACCAGTGAACTTCCCAGCATCACTGAGAGCAGCAGGCATGTTCCTGTGTCACAGTAAATCGATGTAGCCCCAGTGAAATCACTGAGCAAGCTCTGTAGAAAACTGGTGTGTCTTCAGTAACCTCAACAGTGTCTGGGCACCAAGCCCTCAGCGCCTCTGTGGCCTGGGGGGAGAGGTACCCACAGAGGTGCCCCAGGCAGTGATGGACATCCATGACCACCCACTTTGCCTGTCCCTGTGGAAGGACAAAGCATCTTCTCCTGTGTTGTCACCCACCAGGAGCAGAGTTCACAATCCCACAGTCAGTGAAGGAGCATGGTACGGCTATTGCTAGGACTCTCCACTTCTTCCCTGCAGAACAATCTTTGTGTCTAGTAGCATGGGCTACAGGAAAGCTGGGGAGGGGTTCTTTATCAGGGAGTGGAGGGATAGGACAAGGGGGAATGGTTTTAAGCTGAAAAGGAGGAGATTCAGATGAGATTAGGAAAAGATGTTTTCCTGTAAGAGTGGTGAGGCACTGGCACAGGTTGCCCAGAGATCTCATGGCTGCCCCATCCCTGGAGGTGTTCAAGGCCGGGTTGGGTGAGGCTTTGAGCAACCTGATCCAGTGGGAGGGGGCTGGAACTGAATGAGCTTTAAGATCCCTTCCAACACAAACCATTCTATGATTCTGTGATTCTATGACTTTCACTAGAGTCTTCCAACCCAGGGGCTGGTGCAAGATGTTGTGCAGTCTGGGATCCAAGAGGTAGTTGCAAACAGATGGAGCAAAGACAGAAGTGGTACCTCTAGGACTGCTGGGCACCAGCTGCCTTTATCACCCAAGTAAACACAAGAAGAAAAAGTTTCTCTCCTTCTTGCTGTCATTCCCAGAAGTGACAACCATTTCAGGAAATCCCCAGAACCCCTGGGTCTCCATGGATGGGCAGGCACACTCCTCCAGCAAAGCTGCCCAACCTCTGCACAGACCATGGAGAACAAGAACCCCAGAGACATTCCTGGGATGGGCAAAAGTCCCAAACACTGAAGGTAAATCTCCATCCTTACAATAAACCACAGTTCATCCACCTCTCCAGCAGCCTGTCTTGCTTTCCAGCCACATAATACAGCCTGCTGTTTCCCACATCCTTCAAACATAACTGCTTGAAATTCAGCCACAGCTGACAGGAGGAGATGCTGTGCACATGGATCCCAGGCTTCCAGTTAATGGCATAAATTGTTGCCACCTCTCTCTCCTGCTGAGCAATCACAGTCAGAAAGCTATGAAAGGCATATAACTCTCAGCAGGTGTGCCCTTTGCAGAGCCTGGCATTTGGGTTGTCCTGGACTCCTCCTAGCAATGGCAAAATAGTAGTAGATGGCTTAGTTCAATGCCCCGTGAGTTCCCCACTGTTGGCTTAGCTCTCTGACACCCATTTGCAGTCTGCCTTGGCACCACAGACTTAATTCCTTTTTTAGTACAAGAAGCAATCACAAAGAACCTTTGGAAGTTCACAGCAGGGGTTAGGGTCTTTTCTTATTTGGGAGGTTTTCTTGCCAGCTATATCATGGGTTGCATCCAAAGCAGTGTGGGCAGCAGGGCAAGGGAGGAGATTCACCTCTATTCTATTCTGGTGAGATTTTATCTGGAGCCCTGCAATCAATTCTGGAGGCCTCAGCACAGGAAGGACATGAATCTGTTACAGGGAGTCCAGAGGAGGCCACAAAGATGATCTGAGGGCTGCAGCATCTCCCATTTGAGGACAGACTGAGAGAGGTAGGGTTGTTCAACCTGGACAAGAGAAGGCTCTAGGGGGACCTTAGAGCAGCCTTCCGGTACTGAACGGGGTTACAGGAAAGCTGGGGACAGTCATTTTAACAAGGTTTGTTGTGACAGGATGAAGGAGAATGGTTTTAAGCTAGAGGAGGGGCTATTTAGACTGTATATAAAGAAGAAATTTTTTACAATGAGGATGGTGAAACACTGGCACAGGTTGCCCCAAGGAATTAGTGGAGGACCCATCCCTGGAAACATTCAAAGTCAGGTTGGATGGGGGCTCTGAGCAACCTGATCTGGTTAAAGATGTCCCTGCTCCTGCAGGGGTTTGGACTAGGCAACCTGTAAATGTCCCTCTCAACTCAAAGCACTCTATGATTCTAAGACTTATTGTTATTACTGCTGTGGCTTTGCTTGTTTTGTTTTTCTAAGCCAAATATGCACTAAAAGATGTTCTTAGTCTCCCTTGTGACAGAATGTGATTTTTGTAAGTCACCTTTTAAGCCTTTAGGGCTGGATGTCTGCTCTCCACCTGCCTGCAAACCTACAGCAGGGTTCACCAGATGGGCTGTGAAACAGGTTGCAAAAAACTGCAAAAGCTTTGTTGATTATAAGCTACACTATTATGGGAATCTAGCAGCCTGGGTCAGGATCCGTTTGCCACTTCAGACAGCAAACACAACATTATTGCAACGGGCAGCAGCGCTGAGCATGAGGCTGTCCCTTTCCTGCGTGACTGTCGGCGACGAGCAAGCTGCAACTTGAGGAGCTGATGCAGGCAAAATCCTGGCAGGGTGTTGGGAAGCATCATGTCTTTTCCCCAGCCTGATCTAGAATACGCTTCTAAAGGTAGTGGGAGAAGATTGCCA
>WAAB01002730.1:25529-51886 GCA_013389865.1 Piaya cayana
TTGCCAGCTATATCATGGGTTGCATCCAAAGCAGTGTGGGCAGCAGGGCAAGGGAGGAGATTCACCTCTATTCTATTCTGGTGAGATTTTATCTGGAGCCCTGCAATCAATTCTGGAGGCCTCAGCACAGGAAGGACATGAATCTGTTACAGGGAGTCCAGAGGAGGCCACAAAGATGATCTGAGGGCTGCAGCATCTCCCATTTGAGGACAGACTGAGAGAGGTAGGGTTGTTCAACCTGGACAAGAGAAGGCTCTAGGGGGACCTTAGAGCAGCCTTCCGGTACTGAACGGGGTTACAGGAAAGCTGGGGACAGTCATTTTAACAAGGTTTGTTGTGACAGGATGAAGGAGAATGGTTTTAAGCTAGAGGAGGGGCTATTTAGACTGTATATAAAGAAGAAATTTTTTACAATGAGGATGGTGAAACACTGGCACAGGTTGCCCCAAGGAATTAGTGGAGGACCCATCCCTGGAAACATTCAAAGTCAGGTTGGATGGGGGCTCTGAGCAACCTGATCTGGTTAAAGATGTCCCTGCTCCTGCAGGGGTTTGGACTAGGCAACCTGTAAATGTCCCTCTCAACTCAAAGCACTCTATGATTCTAAGACTTATTGTTATTACTGCTGTGGCTTTGCTTGTTTTGTTTTTCTAAGCCAAATATGCACTAAAAGATGTTCTTAGTCTCCCTTGTGACAGAATGTGATTTTTGTAAGTCACCTTTTAAGCCTTTAGGGCTGGATGTCTGCTCTCCACCTGCCTGCAAACCTACAGCAGGGTTCACCAGATGGGCTGTGAAACAGGTTGCAAAAAACTGCAAAAGCTTTGTTGATTATAAGCTACACTATTATGGGAATCTAGCAGCCTGGGTCAGGATCCGTTTGCCACTTCAGACAGCAAACACAACATTATTGCAACGGGCAGCAGCGCTGAGCATGAGTGATCTCCTTTCCTGCGTGACTGTCGGCGACGAGCAAGCTGCAACTTGAGGAGCTGATGCAGGCAAAATCCTGGCAGGGTGTTGGGAAGCATCATGTCTTTTCCCCAGCCTGATCTAGAATACACTTCTAAAGGCAGTGGGAGAAGATTGCCAGTCCACAGAAGGGAAACTGAGGAAAGAAGAGGTGGTTTGGCCTCGAGGTATGCACACAATGTTATCTTAGGGCATATTCCCCAAGCACCCAGACTGCTTTGCCCAGCCAGGTGACATGGCATGGTGAGCACAGAGCAGCTGGGACCATCCAGGGTCTTTTCTGGGCAAGAGTGTGTCTGCACATTTGATGGCAGGGGGGTTGGAACAGGATGATCTTTAAGGTCCCTTCCAACCCAAACCATTCTATGATTCGATGACCCTGTGTTTAAAATCAACTTCTACCTGACAGTCCCAGTTACCTGGAGCCTCATATTGGAGAAGCCTTGCTTTTAGCAGTTTTTGGAAAAGACTGTGTTGATTTGTTGTCTATGAGATACTGCCATAAGCCTGAAGAGCACAGAACATTCAGAAGGACTATAAGACACTTATTTCTTGTGCTGCACTGACTGATTGATTTAGAGTAAGAAGAAATACAGCTACTCCGATACTAAGAAATACAACTAGTCCTCTCCAGCCACATTTTGGGCCAATGCTTTGGCTTAATCTTTGTGGAAAATGCACAAAAACATTTTAAAAAATCAGACACAAACCTCATGGACAGTACAAAGACTTCAGTATTTGATGGAGGGCAGCTTCAAGGAAACTCTTTTCTTAATGAGATGTTTCAAGTGTCCTCTGCCCAGCACAGACAGTATGTAAAGAGACATTATCAAAGCAGGTATATATATTAGGGTTAAATTCAGGATAGAGTCCCAATCCTGTAAGCTGTCTCATACAGGCAATCTACTGTCCCCATCCAGAGCCCACTGCAGGACCAAGACCTCCTTGCACAACCAGATGGAGAAACCCAGATCAGTCACCACCATTCATGACACTGCCTCAGGACAGAAGCAGTACTCCCCCCTCATGCAGCAAATTGCTCTCAACACCAACAGCCCACATTCAGCACACCCTGTGCACCTCTTTAGCTGCAAATGATGCTGTTTATTTTTCTAGCAAACACTCACAGCCCTTGCACTTGTTTCACCCAGGGCTTTGCACCACAGCTGAATTTAGATCAGCTGCCTGCCACGATCAATGAGTCAAGCTAAGCACTGCTGTCCCCACGGACTTCCCTGCTGTCAGCCTGCTGGCTGCAAGGGAGTCTCTTTGGGCCAGATGCTGATGTTTTTATTCACGGCCATTTCCTCTCCCCACAGCTTGCTGCAGGCACAGTGTAATACCCATTTCTGCTTCTGCACTTCCAATAGCATTTGACTTGCTTACAGCCCAAATTAAATCTTGAGGTCTGCTCATAGAATCGTCATAGAATCATAAAACGGTTTGGGTTGGAAGGGACCTTAGAGATCATCCACTTCCAACCCTCCTGCCATGTGCAGGGACACCTCCCACTGGAGCACGTTGCTCAAAGCCTCACCCAACCTGGCCTTGAACACCTCCAGGGATGGGGTAGCCACAACATCTCTGGACAATCTGTGTCAGTGCCTCACCACCCTCACAGGAAAACATTTTTTCCTAAGATTTCATCTGAATGTCCCCTCTTTCAGCTTAAAACCATTTCCGTTCATCCTATCCCTGCATTTCCTGACAAAGAGCTCCTCCTCAGCTTTCCTGTAGCCCCCTTTAAATACTGGAAGTCTGCTCTAAGGTCTTCCCAGAGCGTTCTCTTCTCAGGCTGAACAACCCCAACTCTCATGGTGGGAAGAACCCCAGAAAACTGGGTAAAGTTCTGTTCAGGATCATGCAAGCACATCAGCTTTCTCCTGGAAGGTAACTTGTAAATATAACAGGATTTTCATCTCTCTGTGAAACATGTGTCCACAGTGCTGAATCTGCCTGTATTTAACTTGCTATAACTGTGTCAGCATGCCCTCTGTTGTCAGAATTAGCATATTTGTCATCCGCAGATGCAGACCCATTTTGTTCCTAATGGAAGCAATTTCTGCTTCTCTGCTGCTGATGTTCGTCCAGCCAAGTGCAGCCTGAGGCTCTGACAAAACAATGTTGCTTCACAACCGCCCCAACAGAGCAGCACCCATGCACTCTGAAACACCCCCAGGAGTATCCCAGCTAAATTTAATTAGTGCAGAGTAACGACCCAGAAGTGCTTGCTGAGCTGAAGGTCTGCAGGGTCACAGAACCATCCCTATCCATAGATTCTTGTGTTTGCAGCAGCATCTCCATGCTCAGCTCTAGCCTGAATGTCTCCGGTTCATTTTCTTTCACACTTCTCTAGGGCGCTGTCTGCATGTATCCTAGCACTTGATTTACCCCAGGAATGTCTAAATGCATATCTCTGTGTCACCCTCACATCACTGGAGTGACTTCCAAATGCCATGTGAAAGCTGGAGCTGCCCAAGATGTGAGTCAGCTACTTCCCATTCCGGTGCCCTCTCCCGGGAGAGAAAGGCAGGCATCTTTCAAGAACGAGCCACAGGAAAGATGTGAGTCTGGAGTCAGCCCTCTCTCTCCACTAGTGACAGAGTCACAGAATAATTAAGGTTGGAAAAGACCTCTAGGCTCATCCAGTCCAACCATCAGCCCAACATCACCATGCCAACTAAACCATACCCTGAAATGCCACATCTACACAGTTTTTTTACACCTCCAGGGATGGTGACTCCACCACTGCCCTGGGGAGCCTCTTTCAGCGCTGCGCCACTCTTTCAGTAAAGAAATTTTTCCTAATATCCAATCTAAACCTTCCAATTTGAGGCCATTCCCTCTCTTCCCATCACTTGTAACTTGGGAAAAGAGATCAGCAGCCACCTCACTACAACCTCCTGACAGTGAGCTGCAGAGAGTAATGAGGTAACCCCTCAGCCTCCTCTTCTCCAGGCTAAACAATCCCAGTACCCACAGCAGCTCCCCACAAGACTTGCTCTCCAGAACTTTCACCAGCCTCTTTGCCCTTCTCTGTGCAAGTGGATGCACGGTCAAATAGAGACATTTTCCTACCCTTGATTGGAAAAATGTCAGTGTGCAAGAGTGAACAATATGGTCGCATTGAGACAACACACACACCCACAATGCTTTGTCCGTGAAGCATTTTTTAGGTCATAACAATATCTCTGTGCCGAGCACCCACCCTGTTCCCCACACCTGGCTTTCTCTTCACAAAGATCCAGCCAATGCTCGAAAGAACCCAGTTTTTGTCAGTAGAAGATGTGAAAGCCAAACTGACAAAGATCTTCAACAGCCTTTCAGAAAATGATCAGTGGAATTGCTTTGGACATTGGCAGCATCGTGAGCAGCTGTGTGTCATGTCAAAAGGGAACTGTTCAAAGGTGATCATAGTTGATTTTCCCTGTCGTTAAATAAAAAGTCACAGGCACAGATCTGGGCTTTTGTATTGGACCGCATATACCTAACCAGTGACATTTTAAGAGGCTATATAACTAGTGAATAAAAGTAACTTATTTTAGGTCTGTTACCATGAAAAACGTGATGAGACTTCATTGACTGGTAATTAAAATCTTATCCCTTTTTGGTAGCATATGGCAACCAAGGAACAGGCAATTTTTGTTCAGGGTATAAAAGCCAAACTGCACTAGCAATAAATGTGTACAATAAAAGATTCAGATGTACAATAAAAGATTCAGAACTTATAGCTGAACTTTGTAAAAGGCACCAGTAATCAAAAGTTGGCTTAGAATCTTATCAAACATTCATTTTAAAGCTGCTAATATTTAAAGAGCTGCTTTTGTGTCTGTTATTTTTATCCTGAGATGCTGTACTTGTCTTGTTTTAATGATCTGATAGTGAAATGGAGATGGAAATGGAGATTACCCAGAGCTTCTCTCAAAGTTTGCTCAATGTGACTATTAAAGAGATGCTCTGTGCTGCCTGCGGAGGGAGGGGTCAGAGTGAGTTCTGAAGGGTTATCATTCTCAGTGTGGACAGATCAAATGATAAGAAAGAAAACTATGGAAGGGATGAATAAATTCAAACAATAACTACTGATCCCAGAGCCAAGCTTAGTTGGAATCAGGAAACTGGAACCCAGAAAGAGCCCACCCCAAAGGCCATCAGCAACCATGCAATGGCTTCCCCAGCAGTGGAAGAGAAGGGGAACATCAGAAATTGAGTTGGAGCCTCTGCTTGTTGACAAACCCAAAACAGCCACCCCACTTACCCTTTCAGGATCTGATGCCAGCTCTGCTTTTCAAGCTAATGAGATGTCCTAAACCTTCACACACAGAAGACTTTCATCCTACTCTCCAACCCCTGCATCTTTTCATGGCCTCGTTGGGGAATGAATGCTGCCACATTCAGCAAAAAAAAAGAGAGTTCACTGCATTCATCTAATTTAAACCTTCCCAAATGCATTTTTACTTTTATTAAGCAAGTCTTCCCTAAGACACTGCCAGAAGAGTCCAGATCTTGCATTCGTAAAGCTAAGATATTGCTACCAATAAAAATAAATAGATAGCAATTACTAAGGAATTACATTTAGACCAAAAATGACTGAATTTATTACCCTCCGAATGCCTGCATCATAAACTTCAGCAATACAGAAATTTAAGGGGAAGAGGTGGGCAAAGAAACTTCTCTTCCTTTTTAATGATGTAGACAGGAACAACCTGAGTTCAAATAATAAGAAAAATCTCAAGCCGTAAGTGAAGAGCACCTCTAAGTACCAGAGCTCATGTATAGATAACAGAGCAGTTCAGCAAGTAGTACAAAGCAAATAGATCAGAGATAACTATGCATTAAACGAGGACACCAGGCTGGAAAAGATCCTGCTGGAAAGCTACCTTCTGTTAAGCTTTAAGCTCTACAGCCAACAGGCTTTATTCAAAGTCCACCACTGATGTACTCAGGCTTTGGGTAGGAAGCCTTGTTGCAGGTCAAAGCTCTTTGCTTTGCCTGTTGAGCGTAATTCATGTGGACAAAGTTATTAAGCCAAAAAAATACTTTCAACGGTATATGGGTCCCTCTGCTTCAGGAGGCAAAATCAACTGTCCTGGTGTAAAAGGGCTTTTACACCTTTATCACTGCATTTCTGCATGTGGGCACTGTACAGTAACCAGTAATGTGAGCCAAGCTCCCACACAGTACAGCCCAGGCCATTTCCAGATTAATAAGGACAGCTTCCGACATTGCATGGGTTCTTTAATAAAACATTGCTAAAATACTGTAGAAATAAAATTTAAAAAAAAATAATAAAAACCAGAAGCACCTAAAAGCTGGGACATTTTAAATGACAGTTCCCACAGATTAGCTCTGAATTTCTGGTCTCTGAAAACCTCATCTGACCTCTGTGGAAACACAAGGTAAATATTTCTCTAAAATGAGAATGGTCTTCTGGTTAGCAGTGGCAGTGAAATAGCTTAAAAAGAGCTTCTAGTATGATGATGTCCTTGAAGAATGAAGAACTGTCCAAAAGCAAAGGCTGTACAGATATTAGGATGAGTCTTTTTCCTGTGAGGGTGGTGAGGCACTGGCCCGGGTTGCCTGGAAAAGTAATGGATGCCCCATCCCTGGAGGTGTTCAAGGATAGGCTGGATGGGGCTTTGAGAAACCTGATCCAGTGGGAGGTGTCCGTGCCCATGGCAGGGGGGCTGAAACTGGATGACCTTTAAGTTCCCTTCCAACCCAAACCATTCTATGATCTTACATCTTCCCTTTTGACTAACCTTGTATTCCCCACCCTATTCAATGGCCACGTTAATCAACTTTCTGGATAATGGTGACTTTCAGTGAATCTAGCAAACTCTGGCTCATGGTCCCAGGTGGGAGTGAAAGATTCCTTTATCTTCACCACTTAGCAGGACCTAGGACAATTGCCTGCGGCCCACTCTCCATGAGACAACTCTACACAGCCAATTCTCCACAGGGACAATTCTACTCAGGGAACTCCAAACCATAACCCTCCCTGCATAAAGTCATCCCATGGAGAGCTGGCTGCCACAGAGATTTGTCCCTTTCCAGTTCATGTGGTTCAAGAAAAGCTTCCATTTTGTCCAGAACAAAATTTCCTTAAAAACAGAGTTCAGGTGAGGAACTGGACAACCCATTAGTCATGCTACTGTGCTAACTCTGCTGACAGCCAAATCTGCCCTTCCTCCCACCCAGCTCATCGAGGCCCTAGGGAAACCTGGTGTGCAGGTTTCTGGTTGATTTGTTAAAAAACTCACTTCTTGGTCCTTCTCTTCCAGATACATCCAACCAAATGTGGGCTCTGTCCTAGGAACACTGCAGAAGAGATGCAATCCTGATTCACCGGGGCTGAGTCACCATCCCTGAAGGTATTTAAAAGATGGGTAGATGAAGTACACAGGGATATGATTTAGTAGTGGACAGGTACGGTTGGACTTGATGGTCACAAAGGTCTTTTCCAATCAAAAAATTCCATGGTTCTATGATTCCAAAGTCAGGCTGGTCACAGTGGTCACTCAATTCCCTCTATCCAGGTAAAGCCCACACCCTCCAGGTTTATAATTTCTCCCAGATGGAGCCAGCATTTGCCCAATCTCTGTATTTCTCTAGGTCTCTTTTCTCACTTGGCCCTTGTTGGCAACAGTAACCTGCAATTCTGCCCTCCCAGGCTCATTGTCAGTCTTCCCAAGCCGAGTGGTGATGGCTTGGTTTCGTTCCTCCTAGATGAGCTGAGTCAGGGATAGGGTTTACTGGCATTCCCACACACACATTTACTCCAGCCCAAGAGATATGCCTGAGACGCTAATGTACGTGTTTCTATACCGCCTGGATATTGCTTGGGAGAAGGTTTTCAAGCCTAATCTAGTGTCAGGGCAACCAGAAGTTATTGTTGATGTATTCACACTGTCTGCAACTGATAATAATAGAGCTCAAGCCTCCAAACGGGGTTCTGTGTGATAGGACTGACACACACAGCCTCCCAGTAGCTTGACAGCTGGCTGCTCAGTTCCTAACAGCTCCTCATTAACAGCTGTGCTTTCTGGATGACAAACTGAAACAAATCCAAAGCAAAGCAAAAAGTTTTCCTGTCTACACACACATCAGGAGCCCTTCGTGAACTCGCTTTCAGTATTCAGGTGCTGCTCCCATTTAAACTGATCTATAGAAGACAGACAATAACAAAAGTTATGACTTACAGGTCACAAGCCCTGTAAATCAAGAGGAAGCCCTCTTAGTTACGGACTCTGGCTTTCTTGGAGGTCTGCGATGTTTAGCAAAGTGGTCCCAGAGCTGACTTGGGCAGATACACTACGCTGTTGGAGATTCTTTACTATTTGACACTAATTAGATCTAAAGGAAACTCTAGGATGGAAACTGCATTTGAATTAAAAGAAGGCTCACATTCAGCTCATACTGAGTGCTTTCATGAACGATGCAATTCCCATTCCACTCCTTAGAGGCCAGAGGGAGGGAAATGAATTCATAGAATCATAGAATGGTTTGAGATGGAAAGGACCTTAAAACCTATCCAGTTCCAAACACCCCTGCCATGGACAGGGACACGTTCCACTCCATCAGGTTGCTCAAAGCCCCATCCAATCTGGCCTGGAACATCTCCAGGGAGGGGGCTTCAGTGACTTCTCTGGGCAACCAGTGCCAGTGCCTCACCACCCCCACAGGAAAATTCTTCTTCCCAAGATCTAATCTAAATCTCTCTTCTTTCACCTTAAAACCATTTCCCCTCATCCTTCCCTGCACTCCCTGATAAAAAGTCCCTTCCCAGCACTTCTTCTTCCCAAAGGATCTAGCCTTCTCTGCCAAGCTCTGCCTGCTCCAAGTTCAACACATCTCATCTTTCATCAACCCCAAGAGGGATCCCTCTCCCCAGCACAGCACAGGCATGCAGAGTCCTGGACCCTTGGCCCAATTCAGAGCAGGAGTGCAGCTTACAGACTCTGATCTCAGTTCTACTCCACCTTTTATTTCTTACACTGCTATTTTACAGGAAAAAAAATCACACAAGGGAGAAAAGATAAATGTTCACAGGTCTTCAGTGGCACAACTGCTTCCCTGAATTTCCATGCAAATGTATCGGTTCCTTGGCTTTCTGAATGATGGCTTCCTACAAGTAAACAGCCCTTGACAAGAGCACATGTGTTGAGGTTAATTGGTGATGCCTCTCATTAGGCAAAGCCATACCCATCCTATATGATAAAGGAAACTACGCAAAAGACATTTGTATTCCCCCAGACCAAAGCTAACTTGCCTAAGCCACCTCAAAGCTTGCGAAGCTACCCTATAAATCTCCAAGTCTTATTTTTCCTGAGGTATTGATGGACAAACTGGTAGATGCACCTTGCTGGCCTGCCAGTGGCAGATCCCTTGTCATCTATGTTGTCCCTCATCTTCACAGGGTATTCATGATGGATAACTCCTTTCCCTCTCGGAACTTCAGCTCAGGCACCTTTTGCCTAAATAAGTGCTGATTGCAACACTCAGTGCCTCAAACCTGGGTGATTCTCCCCTCACCACCTATCTTCGGTGCCAGCAGCCAGACTCACAGCCATGACGTTACCCCAACCAACTCCAGGCACAACCCTGGGCAGTGATAAGTCCCATTTGCCGCTGACCCATCCCCTCTCTTAGCTGAGCGCCGCTGGCACAAGCCTGGTGAGAAACAGAGGGGGACCAAAGCCCTAGCATAACATCAGAAGAGGAACTACTGGCTGGTGGAAGCACCCCGAGGCAGTTAGCCCCATCTCCTCTCACTCCTCAGCACACCAAGGAGGAAAAAAGCAGCCTCCCTGAGCATCCATGGGATTTTTTTTTCTCACACCTCATTGTTCACTTGAAATTCTCCAGCTCTTTCTTTCTCACACAGAAACTCTGCGAGGTCTCAATCTCATTTTGCCTCATTCTGTTACTCATCCTGGTAATGGAGCTTCTCGGGCAGCTTGTGACAGAATAATTATGTTAAGGCTGGTTTTGAGAGAGAAAGCCACTCACCAGTCTCTGCTGAAACTCTCCAAGTCTGACATCCCACTGCCTCAGAAAGGTCATCACTCTGAAGAAAGAGAAGGATATAAGCCTTGATCACCACAGCTGCTTCGGAGGTTGGAGACTGAGCTTCAAGGAGTTTTCGCCATCAGACATAGCCCAGAAAAGCCAGTTTAAAGGACTACAGGACAACACCCCCACCACTGACACACAGATTCTGACCACAACAGTCTTGTACAGGAAAGGCATCCTTGAGTAAGAGTAGGAGCTCTGATTGCGGCCTGGGAAGAAGTGGTGGAGCTTGGCCACACTGAGAACACAAATTATAAGATATGACCAGCAGGTCAAGGAAAGGGATAACTCCCAATTCACTCCACTCTTGTGAGACCTCACCTGGAGTCCTCAGCACAGGAAGGACAATGATTTGTTGGAACAATTCCAGAGGAGGCCATGAAGATGATCACTGGGCTGGAGCACCTTCCCTTCAAGGACAGGCTGAGAGAGTTGGGGTTGTTCAGCCTGGAGAAGAGAAGGCTCTGGGAGACTTTAGAGCAGCCTTCCTGTACTGGAAGGGGCCGCAGGAAAGCTGGAGAGTGGCTCTTTATCAGGGAGTGCAGGGATAGGATGAGGGGGAAAGGTTTAAGCTGAAAGATGGGAGATTTAGATGAGATCGTAGGAAGAAACTTTTTCCCATGAGGGTGGTGAGGCACTGGCACAGGTTGCCCACAGAAGTCATTGCTGCCCCATCCCTGGAGGTGTTCAAGGTCAGGTTGGATGAGGCTTTGAGCAACCTGATGCAGTGGGAGGTGTCCCTGCCATGGCAGGGAGGTTGGATCTTCAAGATTCCTTCCAATCCAAACCATTCTATGAGGCCATCTCCTGCTTCCATAAGCAGTGGAGGATAGGCTCTATCAACAGCCCCACAACACTCTTCCACAGGGAAAGACATAAATGTTTATTCACACACATTCCCCAGACTTCCCAGACATTGTGAGTGCAAACAGTTTTGCTTTATAAATAAGTCACATTTTTCTTTCCTCAAGGCGGATTTCTTTCCCTTACATCTCTGTTGTGTTTTAAGGACAAATTTTTCATTATTAAGCTGATTATCTACTGCTGAAGAGGAAAAAAAAGCTGAATGCAGGAAAATCCACACATTATCTTTATGGAGGAGAGAAAAGGCAGGGGTGGGAATTCTGTGAAAGGAGTCTTGTTGCATTCAGGACCAACAATTAAGCCCTGACTGATTCTTCACTTTTGTTGCTGTAGAAGGGGTTCAACCACATTTTCCAGTGATGGATTTCAGTAGATAATGCTTGCTTTATGCTGGTTGGGTGGCAGTGGGGCTTTTCTGCCTTGCCTGAACTGCAGGGAGATGCAGAGTGGCTGGGAAGGGAGAAGGACTTCATTAGCTGCCCTGAGCCTGGGTGCTTACATGTACCTCTCACAGGAGAGGGGCAATGCGAAGCTATCTCTTTGGCTATGGTATGGTGGTAATATACACTGCTCTGCTTTGTTTAGATTAGATACAGGACACAACCATTTTCTGCTATCCCAAGGAGAACACCATCTTCCCACTCTACGCAGCATTTTCGACATCTTGCCCCACCTCAAATCAGCCGTTGGGTTTAGGGTAACGCTTGCTCCTCATGGATTTGAAGCACCAGGTATGCACTGGCAGTGGTGGCAAAAGGGAGTACAGCACAGCAAAGTCAGATCGGGGCTGTCAGATCCAAGTCTCAGCAGCGCTGAGAACCTGGTTACCTGCTTAACAGAGAAGCTCCATGGAGTTACAGATGAGATTTTTAAACACAGCTAGACAGCACAGATTTGTCTTCCTTCAGACTGGGAGACCTGCGCACACGCTGCATTGCAGACACAGGCTTACACTGCAGCACCAATATGCCTCACTTTCTGGCACTTGCTTTTTCATACCTTGTACATAGACGGAGCATGAACATCAAAAACCATATTCATGTAAAAAAAGCAATCTTTAACAGCTGCCAGTCTGAGACAAACTCTCACTGTGACATCTACTTTGGCAACCTGGATGGATTTTTAGCTGATATGATCCTCTGCAGCCTCCCTGCATCCTTTCCCTCTGGACACCATAGCAAATAATTCTGTTGCATCCAGAGCCATGAGGTCAGTCAATTTCCCCCATGAAACAGAAGTGATTCTCTTATTGTGCAGAGTGAGTGCAGCACATCTTCTGTTTGGTGAACACCGCTGCCCACCATTCCTGCCAAGTATGTCTTTGAATGGGGCTTAGGACAGAGCACAGGGACCCTGCATTTCAACATCACTTCACAACACCCCGTTCTTAACCTACAGCAGACCACCTGCTGTTGACAAGAGAACAGCATCTCCCCTGTCTGGAGAGAAATATTAAACACGAGAGAGAGCAGTAAGGATGCCAGCAGATAGAAAGCGAGTGCAAACAGGGCAGAGGACCTGGCAAAAGCTTGGAAAAGGACCAACCAGATCTGAGTCCCTAAAAAAACTCTGCATAATTTCCAGAGGACCTGTGCAGGCTGAGTGACTGAACATGCAGTGGATCAGTCTGCAAGACATCTGGAAGTATCCCTGCCCACAGTCGGAGTGTTGGAACTGGATGATCTTTGAGACCCCTGCCAACCCAAACCATTCTATGATTCAGTGATTCTCTGCACCTTGACACACTTCAGCATCCTCAAAGTGCAGGTCTCCTGCATGGAAGAATACATCATGCCCACCTCTTTTACCTTTAGGGCTTGAAATCCACTGTTGCCCCTCTGCCACAGTAACGCACGTTTTCCCATGTACCAATCTGCCAAAAGCTGAAATGTGGCAATCTCTCTATTCCAGCTGAGAGCCTAAAAAATGTCTTCTTGCTCAGATCCTTCATTAAAGCAAAGTCAACTAAATTAGCTGCCCTGGGGATCCGATGAAGGCCTGGAATATGTAAAAAAGATTAAAGGAAAAAAACCCCCAACTATTGACATTGGTAAATGTGTCTTAATTAAAACTTTTGAAAGCACAATTCAAACACACTCCAGTCACCCTCCAAGCCCCTGCAAACCTTAATGAGATGATTTTTTCTTGCAGTCCCCCATTGATCCATGAAGAGCAAAGAGGGAGTTGGAACTGAAAATGAAATATTGTGGGTGCAGGACTAGATGCTGATTGCATTTACAGGACTGTAATTCCAACATGACCCCTTGCAGACCCCACTGGTATTTCTCCAGGCAGCCACAGTGGCAACTACTGGGTTGTGTTGTGTTGTGTGGCCAAAGGTCTGCCTTGAACACCAGATGCAAAAAATGATGCCGAAGAAGTCAACCTCATGCACCAAATGTCATGAAAACCAAACTTCAGGTGCTGTGGATTTGCTCCTTCAACAGAAAAGGAGAAGAAAATCTCATCATTGATTAATGGATAATAAAAGCTGTAGGGTTTCTTTTATTTTAATTTTTAAAAAATCCCCTCAGCTGCACATCGCTTCCAAGACTAATAACCTAACAGCAAGAGAATGAACAGACTCTGCAAATTGTCTTGCAGACTGGGTCTCCCACCACTTGCAGTAAAGTTCCCTTACGTAAAAACAAACACAAGGTTTCTTTGGGCATGCAAGTCTTTTAAGATCTATTTAACCCAGATCAATGCTTGATTTAGACTGGGTCAGAACTATTTGCTTAAAGCAAATGCTCTGTTTACCCTGGGATAGTCAGTGAGCCTCTCCTTGCCACTTACTCTCATCCTCTCCCTGTTCAGGATTTCTACTCATACAGGAGCAGCCACATAGTGGGAAATTAAGAGCGGGAAACACCCTGCGGAGTGCCCTCCATGCCCTCTTCTGATCTGGAGGAGGTGATCTACACATGCATTGCAGGGAGAGTGGATGGAATTCCCATCCTTGTGGATGAGACATGAGCTGGCAATGTGTAATTGCAGCCCAGAAAACCAACCATATCTTGAGTCTACTTCCTTTCCACCCTCATGCCCAAAACTTCCTACTCTCAGTGATATTAAAAAAAAACAAACCAGAAGTATTTCTTGCACTCAAGAGCACAGCATTCCTATCACAAACTTCAGCATTGTCACAGCACACAGCCTTCCTCCATTTGAGCAGGACCAGGATGGGAAATTCCTTCCAGCAAGCTGTCTCATCTGCAGCGGCCTCTTCCTGCTCCCCAAAAGGCAGACAGCCCTTGGAATTAATCAGAAGAATTCAGCACTTCCTGCTCTAAAAGCAGACGCATCAAAAGTGTGGTGAGTGGGTCAAGGGAGGGGTTTCTGCCCGTCCACACCACTCTGGTGAGACCTCAAGTGGAGTTCTGCGTGCAGTTCTGGAGTCCTCAGCACAGGAAAGACGTGGACCTGTTGGAGTGGGTCCAGTCGAAGCCACTAAAATGATCAAAGGCCTGGAACACGTTCACTGTGAAGAGAGGCTAAAAGAGTTGAATTTGTTCAGCTTGGAGAAGAAAAGACTCCGAAAAAACCTTATTGTGGCCTTTCAATACTTAAAGAAAATATAAAAGCTTATAAGAAAGATTGGGAAAATCTTTCCACAAGAGCCTGTAGCAATAAGACAAGGGGTAATGGTTTTAAACTAAAAGAGGAGAAATTTAGACTAGATATTAGGAAGAAATTTTTTACACTGAAGTTGGTGAAACACTGGAACAGGTTGCTGAGAGAGGTCATAGATGCCTCATCCTTGGAACCATTCCAGGTCAGGTTGGATGGGGCTCTGAACAATCTGATCTCTTTGAATGTCCCCCTGCTCATTACACGGCACTTAGACTGGATGACCTTCATAGTCCCTTCCAACCCAAAACATTTTATGATTCTATGAAATGAGAAGAGGATTTGCCTCATTTTCCTAGGTTTCACATCAGATGAGACATAAATGCTACTCCACTCCTCCTGCATGTGGATTTAGGGCACAGAGCAGTGTCCCAGGAGATAACACCTGCTTGGAATGAGACATGGCAAAGGAAGAAAAAACTCTCAAAGAAAAATAACAAATATTTGCATATTGTAGTCTTGGAGAAGTACCCACTCTGTCAGTTATTAAAGAGGAGGAGGTTTTTGGTGAGGTTCTGGTGGTTGTTTTTGTTGGGTTGGGGTTTTTTTCACATAATTGTACCTAGCACTGTGAATGCTACTGTTCTTTAGTGAACACTGTTACTTCCTAGGAGAAACTTCTTCAACATAATTATAAAAGGGAAAATGTTAATTTGGAAGAGCTGTAAATGGGCAGTTTTATGGAAAGGAGAAAGGTAAGAAGACAGAAAAAAATGTACCCTCTACAGATACATGGAGCTTTCTTGAAGTCACTAACTAGCTTTATAAACCTTGCTGATGGTGAAACTGTGCTCTTCAGGAGAGAAGGGTCCTAGAGCAGGTCCTGACCTACCCAAGCAGCAACAGATGCCACCACAGCAGGACAGCAGAAGGCAGTATAAACCATGGTTTGGGTTAGAAGGGACCTTAAAGATCATGCAGTTCCAACCCTCCTGCCATGGACAGGGATACCTAGCCCCTAGATCACATTGCTCAAAGCCACATCCAACCTGGCCTCGAACACCTCCAGGGATGGGGCAGCCACCACTTCTCTGGGCAACCTGGGCCAGTGCCTCATCACCCTCACAGGAAAACATTTCTTCCTCAGATCTCATCTAAGTCACCCCTCTTTTAAACTAAAACCACTTCCCCTCTCCCTGTCCCTGCACTCCCTGATAAAGAGCTCCTCCTGAGCTTTCCTGCGGCCCCTTCCAGTACAGGAAGGCTGCTCTAAGTTCTCCCAGAGCCTTCTCTTTTCCATGCTGAACAACCTCAACTCTCTCAGCCTGTCCTTGTGTGGGAGGCCCTCCAGCCCTGTGATCATCTTCATGGCCTCTTCTGGACTCCAACTGATCCATGTCCTTCCTGTGCTGAGGACTCCAGAACTGAAAGTAGGACTCCAGGGGGGTCTCACGTGTGCAGATTTGACGGGGAGGATCCCCTCCCTCATCCTACTAATCACACTTCTTTGGATGTGCCCAGGATGCAGTTGGCTTTCTGGGCTGCAAACACACATTGCCAGCCCCTGCTGAGCTTCTTATCAACCAGCACTTCCAGGTCATTCATATCATGAGCACAGGTACTGTGACAGGCAGAGCACGCGCCCCTCTACTCTGGGTGGCCAACCACCAGACACCAAGAGCTGTTCTATCAATGCCACAAAGCAACCTCCAAGGCAAGACAAAGGACCAAGTTGTCGCTGGGTTTGCTGGGTTTGGATGAGGCTGAAATAGGGCCACTGCCACTCCACTGGGGACAACTCCATTCTGCATGAAGTTTGCCCTTGAAGTGTCTCAAGACACTTGTTTTAAGGCAGGAAAGAATCCACACTCTAGAAAAATCTCCCCCCATCCCTCACACTGGGCTCCTTTTGACCCAAATCAAAAGGCTATGAGCTCATCAGTATACAAAGAGAGAAGAAATGAAGGTCCTGCAGGAAGCCTGAACCCCTTCCTGGTGCATCATGTGGCAGAGTAACAAACAGACTCTTGCAACAGAGGTGTGTTGGGATCTGCTGGTGAGGGTCTTGTATGTTGGAGGACTCGACTATAGGCTTGTAAAGACACTCCTCCAGAGTCTCTCAGTGAGGGGGGAACTGTGAAGCACGGTTCTTGAGAAGAAAGGGAGGGCTGGTGATAACCAATTCAGACCCTCCATCTGCCACAGTTGAGGGATAGGCCACTGTGCGAGCTCCAAATGAAAAAAGAAAAGGGGGGGGCTAAAGGTGGGAAAAAAAACCAAAAAAAAAAAAAAAGAAACCAAAACCAATATGGGCCCCTTGTATTCTCTCTCAAGGTTTTCCGCAGGCTCTGGTGTCTGACTCAAAAGCTCTGTGCAAGCAGGATTGATGATCGACATGACTCAACATGCTTGCCCCATTCCTGCTTGCTGGGGTATTTCAACAGAGGGGTTTACCTAATCCCTTCCTACAAGGAAACACTGGGATCATTTTCCTCCAGCCTCTCATGCGCTACCCACGCTGTCCTGCATCAGGGCTTTTCTGCAGGCAGTAAGAGGTCTTTGCTCAGAAAGGAGCACAGTTCATTGCTGGGATTATTGAAAGGTAACAATCACCTCCCTGATCAAGCGAAATAAGAGTACATACACAGACTGAGGTCCACCACTCTCAGCCCTTCAGTGAGACATCAGTTCATTTCCCAGTCTCCTGAATCAAGCAGATGGTTATTTCAAGTGTATCACAAGGTCTGGCAGCTAAGCCCTTACCACAAACTTTCAAACTCCTCAGCATGGGCCCCAGTGCAAAAAAACCTCTTCAAGTCACAGAGAGTCAAACAGGCCCTCTACCCATATTTCTCTTGATCTCTGGAGAGCACCAAGAGAAAACCTCACCTCCTCTGAACCCAACGCAGCCCCTTCCTATTGTCAAAATGCCTTTTGAAAATGCAGGGCACAGTGTTCTCTGCCATCAAAACCAAAATCCTCTTCTTACTGACTCTGTTCCACACAGCCCCTCAGGTAGTCACCCCTATAAATTCCTTGTCTCCCTCACCCAAACCCCACATCTTCACATCAGGGGAAGTAGGTCCCTGGGCTCATCTTCTCTGTCAGGCTTCTCCCTACAAAAACACCCATATGCAAGTCAAGAACTACATCCCCCAGGCTCACTGCCCACTTCTCAGGAATTAAATTTCCACCATGAACTTTAGAATCATAGAATCATTAACGTTGGAAAAGACCTCTAGGCTCATCCAGTCCAACACCACCGTGCCTACTAAACCATGTCTTGAAGTGCCACATCTACACCTTTTTTTCAAACACCTCCAAGGAAGCTTGTTCCAATGCTTCACCACTCTTTCAGAAAAGAACTTTTTCCTAATATCCAATCTAAACCCCCCTGGCACGACTTGAAACCATTTCCTCTTGTCCTATCACTTTTTACTTGAGAGAAGGTTTCTACATAAACCAACACTTGAGTTTCACCACAAATGGATGCCATTTCCTCTCATCCTATTACTTCTTACTTGGGAGAAGAGGCCAGCACCCACCTCTCTACCACTACCTTTCAGAGAGTCGTAGAGGGTGATAAAGTCCTTTAAGCACATGACCATTGCTCTCCTCACCCCTACACCAGTGTTACATCACACATACCTTCTGCACAACCCCTGAGACTCACAAAGCGAAAGACCCCATCTGATGCTGACTTCGAGGTATGTGGTCATCACCAGGAGACAAAGTCTGCATCAGAGCTGTGATGATGCGGGCGGTTTTAGGGTTTTTTTCTTCCCCCACAACTCCACCCCAGCCAATAAGAGCACTCAGAACTACATCTTCCCTTGCAGGAAGCAGGGCAGTCAGCCCTCTCACCAGCACGCTCCTCTTGTGAAGTGGTGGAGATGGCAGTGAACTTCGCCTGCAGCTTCACCACACTCTGCTGTTTAGCACTCTGGGGCTTCACCAGGACTTCAGATGGTAAGAGTGGAAAATCATTTCTGTTTTCCTTGTGCTTTAGGTCCCGTGAGTGCTGCTTCCTAACACACTGATCAAAAATATAGCCCTTCTCCAGCTGCTGCCCATGGTCACTGCAGGGTTCAGGCTGCAGCTGAAACTTCAACTGTTTAAAAAGTCTTTCTCACTCTTGTAGCGAATTGTGTTATCCAGGGACATCATCTAAGGATTTTAAAGTCAACTTATGGTTTTAACTTATTTGTCAGTGTTTAAACTCTGCATGACCTTGATGATTAAATCTAGAGACTGTGGATAACAATTTGATTGCTAAGTACAGATGGGCATTCGAGCGCTGATTAGCTAACTTTAATGAAACATTACTCCATATCGTTTCTTTCTTTGCTGAGCAAGGAGACTGTTTCAATTGCAGCTGGCCTTAAATCTTTACAATGGGAACTGCAGACAGGAGTGTCTTCTCTCTGAAAGTTTTAGTTCTACTTCAGCATTACTTTGGCTCCCATACGCAGAAAGTACTAACACATTCAGGGAGGGTGTTGGGTCAGCCAACAGCTTCTTGTTTCAGCTGTGGTTTCCTTTGGGGGAACTCTGCTGCATCTTCAGTGCAAAGATAAAGCCTAGCCTTGCTCCTAGTAGTGGGGAGGAGGTTTTGAAAATACCCCATGAAAAAAAAAGCAGCAACTTGTTGAAGTCTGCCCGTTTGCTTCAGGACAGACTGGGAGAGAGCATCCACAGGACTGCAGCCTCATACAGCAGGAATAGGGCCTCCAAATTATTCCTCAGTGAGAAAAACACAAAAGAAGAACTCTTAATGGAGTGTTCAACTCTTCTCTGCAAGAACAGCCTTCTCTTGCTTAATAATGGGCAGTTGCCTGTTAATCGTTGAGAAGGGAAGGAGGAGGAGCAGGCACTGATCTATTCTCTCTGGTGATCAATGACAGGACCCGAGGGAATGGCAGGAAGATGTGCCAGGGAAGGGTTAGGTTGTATAATAGGGAAAAGGTTTTTCATCCAGAGGGTGGTGGAGCACTGGAACTGATTCCTCAGGGAAGGAGTCACGGTGCCAATCCTGACAATATTCCAGAAGCATTTGGACAACGCCCTCAGGCACATGGTATGAATGTTCAGGTTGTCCTATGGGAAGACAGGAGCTGGACTCGATGATCCTTGTGGGTCCCTTCCAACTTCAGACATTCTAGGATTCTATGAACTCTGAACAAGATAATGACCCACTCTACCACCATCTGGCAGAAGTAGGAGGGCCAGAATTTCTGCTCTCTACTTTTCCAAACTGAGAATCAAGAAGATGGAGTCTGAAACACAAATGTTCTGGACATAAGCATCTCCTAGGGAGCAGTAAGAGCTGTTTTCCCAGGTTATGAGAGCACATTCTCTGGGTCTCCAAGTATTATCGGTGCCTGGACATGTCACGCAGTGCCCCTGCTCCCACCCAGGCCTGGACCACAAGTGTTTCACCAATACCGATATGCCTAGAGACTTGCACTGTTATCTCACTCCCTGGGATATTCTGCTTTGCTCTTGGCCTGGGACCATCACCCTACACACATTCAACTTCTTAATAATGGCCCTCAAGGGCCAAGCTAGTGAAGAAGCTGTCAGGAAAGGTTGTGGAGAAAAAAATTCAGAAATCCAGGTGCCTCAGGCTAGAAAGTATCTTGGTATGGGAAATTCAGTGATGGANTTTTAAAGTCAACTTATGGTTTTAACTTATTTGTCAGTGTTTAAACTCTGCATGACCTTGATGATTAAATCTAGAGACTGTGGATAACAATTTGATTGCTAAGTACAGATGGGCATTCGAGCGCTGATTAGCTAACTTTAATGAAACATTACTCCATATCGTTTCTTTCTTTGCTGAGCAAGGAGACTGTTTCAATTGCAGCTGGCCTTAAATCTTTACAATGGGAACTGCAGACAGGAGTGTCTTCTCTCTGAAGGTTTTAGTTCTACTTCAGCATTACTTTGGCTCCCATACGCAGAAAGTACTAACACATTCAGGGAGGGTGTTGAGTCAGCCAACAGCTTCTTGTTTCAGCTGTGGTTTCCTTTGGGGAAACTCTGCTGCATCTTCAGTGCAAAGATAAAGCCTAGCCTTGCTCCTAGTAGTGGGGAGGAGGTTTTGAAAATACCCCATGAAAAAAAAAGCAGCAACTTGTTGAAGTCTGCCCGTTTGCTTCAGGACAGACTGGGAGAGAGCATCCACAGGACTGCAGCCTCATACAGCAGGAATAGGGCCTCCAAATTATTCCTCAGTGAGAAAAACACAAAAGAAGAACTCTTAATGGAGTGTTCAACTCTTCTCTGCAAGAACAGCCTTCTCTTGCTTAATAATGGGCAGTTGCCTGTTAATCGTTGAGAAGGGAAGGAGGAGGAGCAGGCACTGATCTATTCTCTCTGGTGATCAATGACAGGACCCGAGGGAATGGCAGGAAGATGTGCCAGGGAAGGGTTAGGTTGTATAATAGGGAAAAGGTTTTTCATCCAGAGGGTGGTGGAGCACTGGAACTGATTCCTCAGGGAAGGAGTCACGGTGCCAATCCTGACAATATTCCAGAAGCATTTGGACAACGCCCTCAGGCACATGGTATGAATGTTCAGGTTGTCCTATGGGAAGACAGGAGCTGGACTCGATGATCCTTGTGGGTCCCTTCCAACTTCAGACATTCTAGGATTCTATGAACTCTGAACAAGATAATGACCCACTCTACCACCATCTGGCAGAAGTAGGAGGGCCAGAATTTCTGCTCTCTACTTTTCCAAACTGAGAATCAAGAAGATGGAGTCTGAAACACAAATGTTCTGGACATAAGCATCTCCTAGGGAGCAGTAAGAGCTGTTTTCCCAGGTTATGAGAGCACATTCTCTGGGTCTCCAAGTGTTATCGGTGCCTGGANGGATTCTATGAACTCTGAACAAGATAATGACCCACTCTACCACCATCTGGCAGAAGTAGGAGGGCCAGAATTTCTGCTCTCTACTTTTCCAAACTGAGAATCAAGAAGATGGAGTCTGAAACACAAATGTTCTGGACATAAGCATCTCCTAGGGAGCAGTAAGAGCTGTTTTCCCAGGTTATGAGAGCACATTCTCTGGGTCTCCAAGTATTATCGGTGCCTGGACATGTCACGCAGTGCCCCTGCTCCCACCCAGGCCTGGACCACAAGTGTTTCACCAATACCGATATGCCTAGAGACTTGCACTGTTATCTCACTCCCTGGGATATTCTGCTTTGCTCTTGGCCTGGGACCATCACCCTACACACATTCAACTTCTTAATAATGGCCCTCAAGGGCCAAGCTAGTGAAGAAGCTGTCAGGAAAGGTTGTGGAGAAAAAAATTCAGAAATCCAGGTGCCTCAGGCTAGAAAGTATCTTGGTATGGGAAATTCAGTGATGGACACTATTCCAAACAGCAAAAGAGATTTCAGACCAGTGTGTGTTCCATGCAGTGGCCACCTTGAACAAGAATCAAAGCACACCAAGAAAAAAATCCTAGTCTTGAGGAATCTGGGTCACCAGAGGAAAACAGAGGGCTACAGTTCGCTCACAAGGACTCAGTAGATTTTATACTTATTTTGCACTGGTATGAGTCATCTCAGCACCAAATTTCAATGGGTAAAAGGAGGTGAGAAGCCCAGCACTCCTTGGTGAAAGCTGGAGCTAAAACATCTTGATCTGCCTACAACATATAGTGTCTTACCAGCCTGTCTGCAACACATGGTCCAGCCTTCAAGACTGTGACCCCACCTCTCTGGATTTCAGAAGTCTTACACATATAATACTGCTGGATCTACCAGGCACTGGAGTCAGGAACAAGGACACTTAGGACTGATTTTTGCTTTGCTTTTTTGCTTTTTTAATTTCATAGAATCAGAACAGTTTGAGTTGGAAGGGACCTTAAAGGTCATACAGTTCCAGTTCTCCTGCCATGGGCAGGGACATCTTCCACTGGATCAGGCTGCTCAAATCCTCATCCAACCTGGCCTTGAACATCTCCAGGGATGGGGCATCCATTACTTCTCTGGGCAACATGTGCCAGTGCCTCACCACCTTCACAGAAAACTTTTCTTCCTGATATCTCATCTAAATCTCCCCTCTTTCAGCTTGAAACTGTTTCCCCTTGTCCTACCCTTGCACTCCCTGATAAAGAGCCCCTCTCCAGTTTTTCTGTAGCCCCTTTTCAGTACTGGAAGGCTGCTATAAGGTCTCCCCAGAGCCTTCTCTTCCTCCTATAAAGTGGCTGCACTTCATCTCCTTCAGCCAGCTTCACTAACCTTGCTACCTCATGCCTAGAAAAGATGTTACCATGACTCAAGAGGTGTTAAGGGCTATGAAGCCACAAAGGCATCTTGTGCTAAGCTAGAAAAAAGATTGTGGTTATCTCCTCCTCCTTCAAGTCACAGTATCTGCTGTCAACATCCCCACCACTGCCACGTGACTTTCCAACAGGCATAAGTAACTACAGATTCAAGTAAAGTCCTGGAGAGCAGACAGATGAGCCCAAGCTGGTGACCTGTCTGTTGCTAGGTAAGCTAAGGAAAAACTTATTCCTATGAGGTAGCTGGTATAGAGTTGGTGTTGAAGGCACAGGGCATTGCATCCCTGAGGAAGAGGGCAGCAAAGCCCAAACCAAGGGCTACTCTGTCCCAAGCCTCCTTTCTGACTAGAGGCAGGTTCTGCACAGCCTTCTGTGGCCATCACCCTAACCCCCAGGCAGAACCCTGCTCAAGACAAGAGGAAAAGGGGGTGTTCTGGGAAGCCTTACCCATGAGCTGAGCACTGGATGTGATGCCTGGGAAATACCTTAAATCCTAGGCTGCATGGTCACAAGTTTGAGACTCTCGAATCCCACTCCTGTTTGCAGTGGGAAAATATCATCCCATAGAGAAGTGGATTCTGGGCTGTTAGGTTGCACAGGCTGCACACCCGGTCCCAACACAGATCAGAGACATTGGACAGGAAAGCTTGTCACTTGAACTCTGGACACAAAGCCACTTGCAGAACATCTACCCCTCTTGAGCATACGGCAGGTCTCTCAGCTCCTACCTGCAAGAAAACATGGCAATCATTAAGGTAGTTGGGGTATCATCCAGGAAGACATGTGAATTTGGACATCCTTGCCTTGAGGGAAGGTCATGGAACTGAGTCTCTCCTTTGCAGGTCAAAACTTCAGCTCCCTGAGCAGTGTAACAAGGAGGTGCAGCCATGACCACCTGCAGGGGAGGGATGTGATAGTGTAACTAGGACATACGTCAGTAACCTGAAAACTGAGTTTTTGCAGCCTCTTGTGCCAGTGATGGGATATAATATTGGAATCTTGGGTTTTTAAAATAGGCTCTGAATAACCAGGTTGCTCATCTCTTTTCTACTTGGATTTCTCAGTACAAACTGTATTAAAACACATAGTCTATGCTCCGTGCCTGGCTGTTAGTGTGAGGTCTAGCTGTGAAAAAAAAAAAAAAAAAAGCTAGAGGTAATAAAAAGCTTGACTTCCACAGCAAATTTAGTACAAGCTCTGTGTGTACATCCGTGTGCAGGTGCATGTTCAGGTACACTGTCTACCCCTACACACAGCTTGAACTAAATAAGCCACCTCCTGCATTGACAGGTCTTGGCATCAGTGGCAGCTGCACTCCTACACACCTTGCTCTTCCATTTCATGGTTCTTGGCATTTAGGTCAGGGCAACAGAACTTCAGCACCCAAAGCAGCCAGTTTTCCAGGACAGAGGGGAGCTGGTTCAAGTTCTACCCCTACACCCAGCTGGAGAACAGGGATACCCTCTCCTTTATCAGCATGGATAGAATGGTGGAATGGTTTGGGTTGGAAGGGATCTTAAAGATCATCCAGTTCTAACCCTCCTGCCATGGACAGGGACATCTTCCACTAGATCACATTGCTCAAAGCCACATCCAACCTGGTCTTGAACACCTCCAGGGACGGAGTAGCCACCACTTCTCTGGGCAACCTGGGCCAGTGACTCATCACCCTCACAGGAAAACATTTCTTCCTCAGATCTCATCTAAATCTCCCCTCCTTCAAATTTATACCATTTTCCCTCATCCTATCCCTGATCTCCCTGATTAAGAGCCCTCCCCAGCTTTCCTGCGGCCCCTTCCAGTACAGGAAGGCTGCTCTAAGTTCTCCCAGAGCCTTCTCTTTTCCAGGCTGAACAACCTCAACTCTCTCAGCCTGTCCTCGTATGGAAGGTGCTGCAGTACAGTGATCATCTTTGTGACCTCCTCTGGGCCCATTCTAACAGATTCATGTCCATACAGAGGAAGAGTATCTTCCCACAACCCTTATCACCACCCAAATGCCCATAAAATAAAAACCTCCAGACACCATCTGGAAATACTTAAGTCTGCAAGTTAGTCTTGGTGTGCCAACTAGGAGGAGCAGGGCTGTGCCATCCAGGGTTTATAAGTTATCAAAACTATACTGTAGTCCAAGCAATGTGATACAGCTTTACAACAAGACTTGAAGTTGGGCCTTCTGTGATTTGCACTCATGTTTTGTGTTGTTTCAGCTACAAATGTGCCACCACCTCATTCCACCACAAAACCTGGTTTCCCTGTCCCGATGAACACCAACAATCCTGGTGTTCGCCAGGCAGCTCGCCTTGGAGTTTACAGATACAACAACAGTTCTAACGACATCTTTCTGTTTAAGGAATTACAAATCAACAAAGCCATGGTACAGGTAAGAAGAGCCCAAACTTCTGGTTGTACTCCAAACTATTTACCAGCTGACCTTCCTACAGAGCACCTAAAACATGGGAACCCTGATCCTCTTCAGGGCTAATACGCATATTTAAACAGCATGTTCTGATATCACAGAGTCATGGAATGGTTTGAGTTGGGAGGGATCTTAGAAATCATCCAGTTCCAATCCCCTTGCCATGGGCAGGGACACCTTCCACTGGATCACATTGCTCCAAATCTCATCCAACCTGGCCTTGAACACCTCCAGGAATGGGGTAGCCACCACTTCTCTGGGCAACCTGGGCCAAGGGCTCACCACCCTCACAGAAAAACATTTCTTCCAAACATCTCATATACAGGAGGGATCCCTCTACCCCACCCTGGTAATTTAGAACAAACCACTTTTACCCACACCATCACACACAGCTCACAATGTAGTACTTGATTCCTAGCCACAATTTTGGCAGCCTTTTCTCCTGCCCTTACTTTAAAGGGGGAAACTAATTTGTCTAGATTGTCAGAGGGCTGAAATACATGCTCCACGTGGAAATTGGACGCACCGTGTGTGAGAAGAGGGAGCACTCCAGCCTGGACAGCTGTCACTTCCAGAAGAACAACCCCCTGCAACAGGTACATGTCCAATTCCTTCAGGGTACCCAGTAACCTGCAGGTGGTTCCTGACCATTTCTAGCTGCACAGTCACTTTCAGACCTGCTCTGCCATGTCCCCACATAGGTACCAGGCTCCTCTGTGCAGAGCCAGCCAGGGTGAAGCAGGGTTATCAGTATCAGCAGCATATGACCTCTCTAGCTCCAAGGTCAAGCTCCTGTCTGCAAGGAGTTGAACCAGCCAGTTCACATTCCCGGACAAATAAGTGAAATCGAGCAGATATAGTGTATGTACTAAACAGATAGACTTCCTGGGTGGAGAAAATCCTTGCAGGGGCTTTCCAACTAAGACATGATTACTTGGCAAAAGTAGTTTTCCCAGAATAGAGGAGGCAGACAAAAAGATCCTATTCTCTCCTACCCCATCATGCCCCACAGTCAACAGCCACCTTAACTTCATAGAATCATAGAACAGAACAATAGAATCACCAGGTTGGAAAAGACCTCTTGGATCATCAAATCCAACCATTCCTATCTGCCACTAAACCATGTCCCTGAGCATCTCTTCCACCTGTCTTATAAATA
>WAAB01002730.1:52051-89193 GCA_013389865.1 Piaya cayana
CCCCTCATCAGCTTCGTTGCTTTTCTCCAGACATGCTCCAACAACTCATCACCAATACCTCTTCTCTTTGCAGATGCTGAGATGCTATTTTGAGGTCTGGATAACGCCTTGGTTAAATAAAGCGTATGTTCCCATTGTTCGCTGTCACTGACTACTCCTCCCCCATGAGAGCCTGCCTTACAGTGGATCTACCACCATGACTTTTTCTTGTCTGGACCGCTGAGGCCAAAACTGAAGAGGGAATGACTGTACAAAATCGCCACAGAACTTTTCTCTCAAAGCACATGGTTGTTTTTCTCCTTAAAAAAAGATGCTTAAAATCTAAGCAACAAAGAAAAGACCTGCCTTGACTGAATTCATTGCTATCTGGTTGTGTATCTTTTTTTCCCAAAACTAAACTGCAGATAAAGGTGTGCTGTCATTCATTCAGTAGATAGCCATCCACCCTGTCACTGAAGCTTCCAAGTAGTGTGAATGCACACAGGAAGCTTTGCTGGAGTTGCTTTATTCTGTGATAAATCTTCACACAGCTCTGATGTAAACAAGCCTAAACCACAGCACACATGACTACAGTACTACTGAAAGTTTTACAACAAAGGGACGTTTTGCCTGGGGATACACACAGGCACACAAAAGTCTTAAACATCTCCAGTGCTTGGGAAAAGGTTACACGTACCAGTCAGGAATGCATGAGATTGAGTTGTTCTTTCTTCAAGGTAAGAGTATGGCTATCTTGAAACACATCCACAGCCCAGAAATCATAGAACGGTTTGGTGTGGCAGAGACCTTAAAGATCATTCAGTTCTCATCCCCTGCCATGGGCAGGGACACCTTCCACTAGATCATGTTGCTCAAAGACTCACACAACCTGGCCTTGAAAACCTCCAGGGATGAGGCATCCACAACTTCTCTGAGCAACCTGTGCCAGTGCCTCACCACCCTCACAGGAAAATATTTCTTCCTAATATCTCGTCTAAATCTCCCCTCTTTCAGCTCAAAACCATGCTCCCTTGTCCTATCCCTGCACCCCCTGACAAAGACCCGCTCCTCAGCTTTTCTGGACCCCGTTTGAGTACTGGAAGGCTGATCTCAAAGGGGTTAGCAGTGATCACAATCCCTCTTCCACTTCAGCTGGGTACTTCACAGAATGTCAGGGACTTCCAACCATGCTGCCAGCTCCAGCCAGAACAGGCCAGAGAGATTCACATTTCTTCCTTCAGCCAGCAGGCCAGCCTGGTGCTCAATAACAGACGTCATTGGCCTTTCCACATGCCACAACGGGAGCGAGAAGGCAGTAAGCACACCTCAACAGTCTCCCACGTGTGACTCTGAGTCTCTGGGACACAGGGCTTCATCTCACCGTGCCCTCACTGAGTCACTTCCACATGTGCTAAACAAGAGTTAAATGGTGCACCTGGCATCCCGCAGGCTGACAAATCCATCATGCTCTTCCTGCTCTCTCAAGGAAAAGGCAGCAAGATTAGTTGGATCTCTCTGGTCAGACAGGCTTGTATGGCAACATGTTTTACATAAAACTGTTGCCAGCATTTCCTGCAACGCAGATGAGCTCACTGCAACCACCGCAGTGTGAAAGCAGGCAAGTACCTCCTGAGAAAGACAGATCAGCCTTACGTTTATAGCTGCAGCAAAGTGTTTACTGTAACACTGCAATAAGAAAAGCAGACTGGAATAGCAGCATCCATCATCCCTCCTGCATAAGAGTTACTGTAAGCATCAAAGAAAAGAGCAGAGCTAAAGTCAGCTGAGCTTTCTGTACCCCTCAAGAGCATTTTGCTGAGGAAGGATCTGATCTACGCAGTTTGGGAGTCTTGCATCAGAGGACCCTGCTAGCACTCACCTAGAACTGCAGCTAAGTACCATTTAATCGAAACGACATCCAGCAGTCAAAAAGCCAACGTGTCTGCCTTCTGCATCTCTGCTAGAATATGCAGCAAGGTTAACTGTTTACCAATTCACTACAGCACTAATCCCTGACAATGCCCCTATAGAGTTTGCTGAGGGTCTGGCATCTATTCCAGGGTACAAAGACAATTAAATAAAAATAAATATTTCTAGTAAAGATTTAGGGCACAAGGAGAGATGAGAAAGTTGTTCCTGCCAGCACCAAATGATGGGGAAGAGGAAACAATCCCATTAAGAACTTCTGAGATAACCAAAGCGGATGTTTCAAGGGTACAGGTTCACACAAGTGTTCTAGACAAGGTGAAGGAGATGCTCCCTTCAGCTTCAAATCCCTCTCTGGTATGCTGGAAACACTGTGCTCAGTGTATGATATATTTCCTTGTTTCTTTTGCTTACAAGGATACTTACCCTCATCTGAACCAGAGGTCCCTAACAGTTAGCTGCATGGAGGGACTGGTTGCACACTAAGCCCTCCGTGCACTGTGCTATTTAAAACAACCTTCACCAGAGCTTTACAGTGCCCAGAGATCCTCAGACAGACCTGCATTTGCTCAAAAGCTCTGCTATGCAAATATTTTCTTTCACACTCCTATTTTTTAAATTGCATAGGAAACAAACTCCCTGGCACCAAAATATAAAGCAATGGTGACTGACAGACTTTCCATTTAGCATTCTCTTTACATCAGCAGCTCCATGTTAAGACTTGGAAGGTTCTTCTATACCAGTTGTACCTGAGTCACAACCTGATGGGCCTCCTGAACGCACTGACAGCTGAGAGTCATGAATGGAGCTGCACATGACCAAGACAAGGTTTAACTGGCAGCAGCTAGATAAGGAGATTGGAGGAAGAAACTTGTGTATAGCCAACTACAATCACTTAGTGCTCAATTTTTCAGTTCCTACATAAAACAATGCAGCAAAAATGAGATGCCCCATGAGCTTATTATTTTACAGTACTCTGTTTTCTAAGCAAGTTAGATGAGAATGTCCAAGTGTCAGCATCATCAGCTCTCCATTGTGATCAATGAGCAGACAGTACAAGATGCTTAGGAGGTCACAATCCCATCTGCAAAGGTTACTGCCACAAAGCAGCCTCAGATTTAAAGGAATTTGATTTATGTTAAGGCTTTGCAATCACTTTCATCAGCTGTTTATACTGCAATATTAATCTTTGAGTTCTCTTCCAGCAGGTCTCCTACAGGATAAGTTTGCTCCAGAAATGGGACAAGGCAGTCAGTGGTGGAATATTTTAAATAGCTTCAGAATTACCATCATAGAATCATAAAAGTTGGGAAAGACTTCTAAATCATCCAGTCCAACCATCAGCCCAACATCACTGTGCCTACCAAACCATATCCCAAAGTGCCACATCTAAATATTATTTTAACTCCTCCAGGGATGGAGACTCCACCACTGCCCTGGGCAGCCTCTTCTAATGCTTCAGCACTCTCTCAGTAAAGAAATTTTTCCAAATATCCAAACTAAACCTCCCCTGGCACAACCTGAGGTCATTTCCTCCTGTCCTATCTTCTTGATACTTACGCCCTGCAGAAAAATCTGTTCCACCAACAAGGTAAACCAAAACACATCTTTAAAATGCACAGCTCTGGTGTACTCCAGCTCAGTTCCTTTTCCTCAGGCAGTTTTATTGCAGGGCTTCATGCTAAAGCAAAGATTTCCCCAAGCTCTTTGGGAGACCCAAGCACTCTTCTCCAATTCCACATCCCATGGTCTATTCCAAAAGAAGCTTGGGTGAGACACAGGAAATACCCTCAGATTCCACTGGGAGAGGAGCAGAGAGGTTTTCCTTCCTTCTTAGGGAGCCATAGCCACTTTATCCTGAGGGACATGGTTTAGTGTTGGATAGGAATGGTTGGACTCGATGATCCAATGGGTCTCTTCCAACCTGGTGATTCTATGATTCTATGATCCTGCCACCAGATAACAATCTTGCCCTGACAAAATCTTTGGATAATGCTGTGAATGCTCCTCCTTCTTTCAGTGTGGATGATGTGTCCGCACTAAAGAACCAGCTTCAGAGCTGAAAAAGTGTCATGTTCCTGCATTGATACCATCAAGTGAGAAAATAGAGCTGTTTTTTTTCCAAGCCTGACTTATCCCAGCTTTCCCCATTGCTCAAGGCAGATGTGTCACCATCAGCTGAAACTGTAACATGCCCTTGACTCACTCTTTGTGGAAGCAAAATGAGCCTGTAAAAGCAGCCTTCACTTCAGCACCAGGAAGAGTTTACACCAGCTTGTTCATTCCAGGGGCATTTTAATGCTGCTGTATTATTATGGGAGGAATCATTAGTGATTAAAAGCACCCAAGCTTCCATGAAAATACTAGTTTTAAGTAACCCTTCTGTTGAGTAATGAAAGAATTATGTATCAGTCAAGTTGTTTCACCTGGGTTCTACAGCAGACCACCCCACTTCTGCATACAAAGGATGGACAATCAAGATCCAGAACAGCACCACAGACAACACTGTCTCAGCTCAGGAAAGGTATTCCTTTCAGCTCTGCAGACTTTTGGTCTCCTTGGACACATCCTGCATTCAGATGTATGGAGATATATGTCATAAGACACTTAAAACTGTACAGTGACACCTCTTCTTGGTACCGCAGTTCCACCTTGGTTCCCCACCAAAGTTGCAGCCATCATAATAGTAATTGGCAGCTTTTCAATTTCAGTGGCATGGAGGCATTGGCAATCTTGGGCCAGACATTTCTCTCATAAGGAAGCATCAAACATACTGACTTCCTCTTAGACCTTGGTGCCTCACCTGCCACCTGTGCTTCAGGCTGAGCTCTAACTTGCAGGACACAACACTTAAAAACCTTGCAGGCAAGCTTCAGGTCACTCTCAAAACACAGGAGACAGCCAGATCACTTCCCTCTGAGGAAAATATTGACCTATATTTATGTTCATAAAGCTCCAGCTAGAATGGAATGTTAAGATTCTTATGACAAATAATAATAATAATAGCAGCGCTATAAAATAATAATCACTGAACAGTTTGGGTTGGAAGGGACTTTAAAGCCCATCCAGTTCCAATCCCCCTGCCATGCACAGGGACACCTCTCACTTCATGAGGGTGATCAAAGCCTCATCCAACCTGGCCTTGAACACCTCCAGGGATAGGGCAGCCACCACTTCTCTGGGCAACCTGTGCCAGTGCCTCACCACTCTCACAGGAAAACCTTCTTCCCAAGATCTCATCTAAATCTCTCCTCTTTCAGCTTAAAATAATGGCCTGGTTAAGCAGCCTATCAACTGTGCAAAATTTGTTCTCAGAATCACATTAAGTTGTGTCACTACCATAGTTTACATTCAGTGCCTTACAGCCTTCAATCGTCCTTATTTTTCATAGGGAACTCCATAGTGACTGGACCTCTACCCAGTGAGCTCTGTTTGTGAGGCTCTGTTTTGACAGGCTTTATTCACTCCGAGAAATTAAACTGAGAAATGCACACCCTGTCTAAAGGCTTAACCTTTGGACAAACTCATTTAGACTGACAGCTATTCCGCTGCTTTTCAACCAAGCACAGACAAGAACAAGGAAAAATTTCTAAGACACAGGGCGGAAATGTCATGCAGGGCAAGATATCAGAGAATACAGAGACCTTTATGGGCATGAATTCCTGCTTGCCTCTGTGCCCTGCTCCCAGAATTCCTGTCCTGCCCATGGGTCAGTGCAGAGTCTTTGGTCTGCCTGCAGTTATTTCTAATGCAGCTGTAGCTAGAGGCCTGCTCTGCGCAGCTGGAGATGACCAGACAGCAAAGAACTCACTCCATCAGTCAGAATGGAAAAGTAGTGAATAAACGTCTGTGAGATACCAAGGCCAAAAGAGAACTCAAGCACCCAAGGCTTCCTTTGTGCTACAGCACCAGTTTTCACCGCTGACTTGCTGGATTTCATAGGCAAATTCCTCCAGGCAGACTATTGTGCAGCCAGCTCCAACACCTTCATGGTGTCCTGCCTTCCTTCCTGACTGTGGCACTTGGCAGAACAATCCTTCCTGCTACTGCAGGATCAAGAGTTCAGAAGGCAGTAACTCCATTGACCAAGGGCACTGGAGTTAGGGGAAGCTGCTTCTGGACTTCAGGTCTGCCATGATTCAGAGCAGCCCTGTGCTAAATCTGAATCCTCCCCCTCTGCTTGGTACACGAGACCTCACCTGAAGCCCTGCTTTCATAGAATCATAGAATTGCCAGGTCGGAAGAGACCCACAAGATCATCGAGTCCAACCATTCCTACCTATCTCTAAACCATGCCCCTCAGCACCTCATCCACCTGCACCTTAAACACCTCCAGGGAAAGTGAGTCAACCACCTCCCTGGGCAGCCTGTTCCAGTGCCTAACGACCCTTTCTGTGAATAATTTTTTCCTTTTTCCTTTTTCAGTTCTGAAGTCCTCAGCAAAGAAGGATATGGATCTGTTGGAGTCCAGAGGAGGTCATGAAGATCATCACAGAGCTGGAACACATCCCACATGAGGACAGGTTGAGAGAGTTGGGGTTGTTCAGCCTGAAGAAAAGGCTCTGGGAGACCTTAGAGCAGCCTTCCAGTACTGAAAGGAGCTACAGGAAAGCTGGGGAGGGGCTCTTTATCAAGGAGTGCAGAGACAGGGAGAGGGGGAATGGTTTTAAGTTGACAGAGGAGAGATTTAGATTTTGGGAAAAATGTTTTCCTGTGAGGGTGGTGAGGCACTGGCCCAGGCTGCCCAGGGAAGCAGTGGATGCACCATCCCTGGAGGTTTCCAAGGCCAGGCTGGATAAGGCTTTGAGCAACCTGACCAGTGGGAGGTGTCCCTGTCCACGGCAGGGGGGTTGGAACTGGATGGCCTTTAAGGTCCCTTCCAATCCAAACCATTCTATGATTCTGTGATTAACCATTTCTACTCTTCTTGCTGCTGCCCCCAAAATATCTATGTCTGGCCACCATCTAACAGTTTGGATTAGACCAATCAAAACTCACACCAGACAAAGTCACACTGTTAGATATCTCTCATATTTGCTATTCTGTTCCCTTTCTGCAGGAAAAGCAAATTATTCACATGACCTCTGGATCTCCTGTACTTGCAAAAGCTCAAAGAGAACTGAAAAACACAAGAACTTTCTGGTGGGATTACAGGATCATCAGTGTACTAAATTAGTCTCCAACTATGGCCAGAAAAGAGCGAGGTGGTGGAGAGGAGAAAAAAAACAAAAAACTCCCAAGAGACTCCTCCTCATATCTTGTATCCCTCTTAAGCACTAGCAGCACTACAACTTTTTTTCTTTCCCACTTCATAACATTAAGGACAGTATGTTAAAAAGGAACTGGCATGCCAAAACAGCCAAGGTCTGCTTTGCTACAAAAGACAGCACAAGCTATTCAGTTCAATACTCTGGCAGGTGAATCACTAGAGGTAAGTACACAACAGACAAAGCTCTGTTTGTCCTAGGGCTACCAAAGCACCAGCACAAAACAAGCCTCAGAATGTACCTGCTTTTGCAAAGCCAATTTAAGATCCCATCATGTTCAACTTTCATGTCCACCAGAATGGGACAAATAGCTGCAAGGGCTGGCAAAGTAACTCACCTAAAGAGCCTGCCCTCTGCTGGGTTTCCCCAGAAAGAGATGCTGCAAGTATGTCCCATTTTCAGCCCTTCAAAGTTCCCTCCCACAGCAGCAAGTCTGTCACCCAGGATCCCAGGTCACACCTCTCCACCCTTTCAGACTTACACAGTATCACTCCTACTCCATCCACAAACTATTAAGCTAGGGTTCAGCTGGACCAACAGTCAGAGCCTCCAGCAACATCCACCAGGCTTTTGCCTCTTACTGAGCTCCTTCCCAAATGCAGTAACCTAAACGGTTTGCAGTGCCTCGCCAGTACAGGAAAAAAGTCAGCCTGACCCAGCAACCATCAGCTACTACCCACAGGCCTGCTACAGTCTGGTAGTAACACAAAACAAGGTAACAGCAGCACAAACTGCAGAAAATCAGTTTCATTTGCATTTCCCTCCATTAATAAGGACAAGAACAGTGAAAGGAGATGACACTTTTAACATCACCTTTCCCTTCTCTGGTGCTTTTCATTATATATCAAGCAAATCTTTATTATTTCCTTTACAAAGGTGAGGAAATTGAGCAGAAGCGTAACTTTATGTTTGACTATCACCCAGTGGCAGAAAGAGAAAGAGCAGCAAAATCTACAAACTCAGAACAGGAATTGTTCCACTAAATCACACAGCTGCTGAAGTAACCCTTTTAGTTCTTCAAGACAAAATTTCTCATTTTAAATGTAACAGAACAACTTTTCCTTAGTAGTAGTCAACAGAAAAGCATTCTCTGCATTTACCAAGCAAAGTAACTCTTAACAGAGGAAGTAAGATATTTCATCCAGAGATGTCAGAAAGCATCCATGAGCTACTACCACATTCCAAGATCTTCCACCAAAGCCATTATTACCAGATTTAACTGGGGCCCTTTCAGTCCACATTCATCTTCAGATACCAACCTTCCCAAAACCTTTACTAGTTCTCCATAAAACACATGCTGAAGAGGATTCCTGCAGCTTGCCCTCTTCCCTCCCGTGTCCCTCAAGAATGGCCACTACTGATTTACAGGACCTGGTAAACACAAAGGAAATACAAGTGACCCTTTTTAACCCCACTGGAATCAGTCTTTAATAAAAGAGAAAACGCAGCTTTCATTCATTAGCCAACCACAATGCTATAAAGAAAGACAGTAGTCCAGAGATAATGATCAAATTTGATTCTGCATGTTGATTAGCAGTTAATTGTAGTTTCTGTTGTTGATTACAGAGGCTGGAATTGAAGAAACCCAAATGGTGTAACTAAGATATCTAGGCATGTTCTGGATATTGCTGCCTCTAGCACAGCACCATTGTATGACACGAGAACATTCACTGTAATGACTCCTAAAAAGGAGTTTCTAAACCAGAAATAAACACATGCAAGATGCCTTCTTCAATCCAAATCATACACAATTTGATTCCACACATCACAAATCCTTCCAGTGTAAGACAGTTGCATTATTGCTGACACGATGTCTGTTTAACATGACTCCAAACAGGATTGGGTGTGGAATAGCAATGGATTTTCTTTAAGGAGCATATAACTTATGAAGAGTATGAAGGTGTCTCACCATACTCCTTGGATACTAAAATACATGTGCCAATTCCAGAGCAAAGGCAGTTAAAATAAGGAAGAGCACGCATACAGCAAGCTGTGTGTTTTCCTGTGGCAACACAACAGTCCTATTACACAGTACCAGATGGTCTTTCACTCTTTGTCCTCGGTCACACACTGCCTCAAAGCCATCCTTCCTTTGTACTTCTGGAGCATTCTAGGACAGTGGCACTTTATCATGGATGAACAGTTAAACATGCTGGAGATTGAGTCTGCAGATAAATGGAGAGCGGAAGGAGCCCAGGTAGAGATACCCATTGTGCTCATGTGCCTCACTAACATAAGCTGCCGTCACTCCATTGGGATCATGAAAGCTTCTTCTGTAGGATCCCGTCTCACTAAGTTCAACAACAAGGCTGTATTTGGGCACAAACTTTGTCACAGTTTCCTGACCCAGCAACTAAAATAAAAGGAAAAAAGAGAATTAACAACAAAACATTTTATTCTCTACCATTAGAACTCAGACACTTACACGGTTTCCTTGG
The DNA here is from genome assembly GCA_013389865.1 of Piaya cayana. Taxonomy (NCBI): domain Eukaryota; kingdom Metazoa; phylum Chordata; class Aves; order Cuculiformes; family Coccyzidae; genus Piaya; species Piaya cayana. Next base: position 61,662 of record WAAB01002730.1, read on the forward strand.
AAGAAGCAGCTAAGAACATAAGCACATATTTTGAGTACACATTATTACACAGGCTTAACACATTGACATCTGAAAAAAAAATTAAAAATCAAAAAGAGACCAGCACAGCAGCAGGCTCTACTCCAGTGTTAGGCTGGAAAGATGTTCCCAAAGAAGATCTTAACCTGGAGAAGAGGATACTGATGGGATCTCAGTTCACAGCTTCCTCACAAGGGAAGGAGGTAGAACAGACACTGATCTATTCTCTCTGGCCACCAATGATAGGACCCGAGAGAAGCCATGGGAAGGTTAGGTTGGATGTTAGGAAAAGGTTCTTCACACAGAGGGGGATACACCACTTGAACAGGCTCCCCTGGAAAGTAGTCATGGCACCAAGCCTGATAATATTCCAGAAGCATTTGTACAATGCCCTCAGACACATGGTGTGAATGTTGGGGTTGTCCTGTGCAGGGACAGGAGTTGGACTCGATCCTTGTGGGTCCCTTCCCATTTAGAACATTCTAGGTTTCTAAGACATCAGCTTGTTCTGGTGCACTGATGTCAACCAGCAGGCACCACACTCTGCTCCCCACAGCATCAGTTTAAGGCTCCTACGCTGCACCAGGAGAGACAACATGTCTCTTATTCTCTGATTATTGTAGATGTAGTATTTTAGTTGCATATTAGTGTTAATACATTATATATAACCACTTAGTTTCAGTCTGCTTGTTTTCAGTATTTTCAGCCTTTCTTTCCTCCTACCTTTTCTCCCTTGGGCTTGTACAGTGGGGTGGGGGGTGGAAGGAAGGGGGGGTGCGGACACTGTGAGGGTTTTTGGGGAGTTTTGACTCAAACCATCACAACATGGATAGGTCTCTCTCTTTCCTGAGATCAAGATGGAAGGCAACTTAAGAGAGGTGCACCTGCTACTCTGAGAAGGCAACATTAACATTAGCTTTACAACCTATAGTTATGTAAGGACTGTTCTCGGGGACAACCACAACTAAAAAAGATCTTCAAAACCTTTCTGGGAAGAGGAAGAAACAGGACAAACAAATATTTATAACTTCCATTCCTATACTAAAGGTTTTTTTGTTTGGTTGATTGGTTTTTTTACCTTAAATATCATCCTTCTAATCCATGGCTTTTCAGACAAGAAATCCAACAAAGAAAATCCAGGATTGGGTCTGACAGCTGCCATAGCTACCCAATATCCTCCAGAGCTGCTTAACCTAATATTATCCGGAAGGCCAGGCATATTCTCAACAAACATATCTGCTCCACCTTTCATCAGCCCAGACACATAATACCTGCAATTACAGACAGTAGGATTAGGACATGTTAACTCAATTAGTTTCAGTAATAGATAAAAGTCCCAAAAGGAATTCACTTTAAAAAAAACCTCTTTTCCTTATTTTGGTACAGGGAAACACAGCACTATCACATTCCCCAGAAAGTCAGTTTACTTCACTAAACTCATTATAGAAAGATGATGCAGTCCAGATGTTAACAGTGAAAGAAAAAATTAGGTATTAAGGAAGGCCACCTTCTTTGCCATTGATAAGAAGGCACGAAGAGCATGTAGGGGTTTTCTTTTATCATTCAACTCATTATTTAAATAAACTATAAGCTGAGAGTAGCCAGAATTTCAAAGGCATATTCACCTCCTAATTCTAGCCATGGTTGTCTCCTGGACCAGGACAAAGTCTTCTGCAGGAGAGAGCTGGACACCATTGGGAAACCTCAGCCCCACCATTAAGACTTTCACTTCTTTCGTTACAGTGTCATATTCAAGTAGCCTAAAAAGAAAGCATTATATGTGGGTTTGAATAAAGACAAAATATTTATTAGTCTCCGTTTCACTCTCCAGGCATTCTACCTTCTCTCACATGCACAGAAGACAGAAAAGCAGAACAGTCAGCAAGCATTTGTTTACGAACACAGGAAAAATACTAAGCCACTTGAGTTAAAAGGGACACCTCCTCCACAGGCAGGGACACTTCCCACTAGATCATGTTGCTCAAAGTCCCATCCAACCTGGCCCTGAACACCTCCATGGATGGGGCATCCAGGACTTCTCTGGGCAACCTGTTTTGGCAGCATTCATTTGGGTTGAGCATAACACTAACACTTTCTCTTTTAAAACAGATCTTCATAGAATCATAGAATCATAGAATCACCAGGTTGGAAGAGACCCATCAGATCATCGAGCCCAACCATTCCAATCAAACACTAAACCATGTCCCTCAGGACCTCGTCTACCCGTGCCTTAAACACCTCCAGGGAAGGTGAATCAACCACCTCACCAGGGAAGCCTATTCCAATGCCTAATGACCCTTTCCGTAAAAAACTTCCTCCTAATCTCTAGCCTAAATCTCCCCTGGCAGAGCTTGAGGCCATTCCCCCTTGTCCTGTCTCCTGTCACTTGGGAGAAGAGGTCAGCTCCCTCCTCTCCACAACCTCCTTTCAGGTAGTTGTAGAGAGTAATGAGGTCCCCTCTCAGCCTCCTCTTCTCCAGGTTAAACAACCCCAGCTCTCTCAGACACTCCTCGTAAGGCCTGTTCTCCAGCCCCTTCACCAGCCTTGTCGCTCTTCTATGGACTCGCTCCAGAGCCTCAACATCCTTCTTGTGGTGAGGGGCCCAGAACTGCACACAGTATTCAAGGAACAGTCTCACCAGTGCCAAGTACAGAGGGAGAATAACCTCCCTGGACCTGCTGGTCACACCATTTCTGATCAAAGCCAGGATGTCATTGGCCTCCTTGGCCACCTGGGCACACTGCTGGCTCATGTTCAGTCGGCTGTCGACCAACACTCCCAGGTCCCTTTCCTCCTGGCAGCTTTCTAGACAGACTTCTCCCAGTCTGTAGCTCTGCATGGGGTTCTTGTACCCCAAGTGCAGGACCTGGCATTTGGCCATGTTAAACCTCATGCCGTTAGACTCAGCCCAGTGGTCCAGCCTGTTCAGATCACTTTGCAGAGCCCGCCTACCCTCCAGCAGATCGACACTTCCACGCAAGTCCTCTCAAAGAAGAAACAGGGATCTCTTTTACTTCACTGCAGGACTCATTAGCAACATCCACACATTCCCTCACCCTCTCCTGGGTAAAGCAGTGTTTGCACAGGTGGTTCATAAAGAGAAAAAACTTGAAGTCCAAGGAAGTCGTGAAGTCAGGGCCTCCAAGAAAGCTGGGGAGGGGCTCTTTAACAGGGAGTGCAGAGACAGGACAAGGGGGAATGGTTTTACACTGAAAGAGGGGAAATGAGATCTTAGGGAGGATTACTCTCCTGTAAGCAGGTTGCCCAGAGAAGTGCTGGCTGCCCCACCCCTGGAGGTGTCCAAGGCCAGGCTGGATGAAGCTTTGAGCAACCTGAACCTGTGGGAGGTGTTTCTGTCCATGGCAGGAAGGCTGGAACTGGATGAGCTTTAAGGTCTCTGCAAACCCAAACAATTCCGTGATTCCATAACTCCATTCCTACAGCTGAGCTTACAGTAAGTTAAATGCCTCGAGGAGGAGATACTTGCCGCCCATCATCTGTGCCTTCCATAAGCAAGAATAAGTAATCCCGTCTTTGCCATTTGCTACTGGAGTCGGTGAAGTAGATTTTCCTCCCATCTCGGGTCACTGTAAGATCATTCACAAATGCTAACTTCTGACCTTCAATTGGCGTTTTGGTTGACACAAGCTCTTTTGTTTCACCTGATTACAAAGAGGAGGAAATAAAAGGGTATACAAGGCAATCTTTTGCACATCCTGCCTCGGAAATGAGTTCAAGACTAACAAGAAATTAGCAGGCACTTCACTTTTTTCCCCATTCATGGTTCTGTTAAGTAATGAGGTTTTGGGTCGTAATGGAACAATACTAAACATGAATGACCCGGAGAAAATACTCTTCAGAAAAACTGGAATGGTAGATGATGTTCCCTATTGATGTGCCAGACTCTTCAGATTTCTGAAGCCCCTATCAAGCCAAGCACAGACTTAGGTCCTGATCTTGCAGAAGGATGCAGACAAGCTAATCACTACCTTGTCTTTCCCCACAAATCTGTACATACAAGGAGTACTACATTCTAAATGTTAACACACCAGCAGGTGCACTGAAGTGCTGTCACACAAGATCAGACAAATTAAGGTAAAATACCTACAAATTAACCAAAATAAATTGGTTAATTGAAGTCCTCTTTGGGCACAGGGTCTGGGTTTGTTTGTTCACTTGTTTCTGTCATGACTGAGCTACTATGGTAGCTGTCTGTCATCCAAAGGGGACACCTTGATCCAGAGCCATAGTCTGAGCTCCTCAATTACATCTCACCTAGTGTTTGTTCACCTCCCTCTCTCCACCTCAAGGCAATTTGGAGATGCTAACTGTCAGAAAAAAAATCAACCCTACATGAAAGTAACTATTCCTTTTTGACAACACAGCTGCTAAAACCAAAATCTGGCTCAGAGATGTCCAACAAAGGACATGATGCAACAACACCTTCCTTATCAGGAAGGAGCCACTTGATCTTCAGCCACAACAAAATACATTCTTCTTCACTTGCTGTAGATTAGGGGCACAGGAAAGTTAAGAGCTCTTCACTACCACACAGCAAGACCAAGGCAGAAACAAGAGCACAGCAAACACAAAAGCTTTACATAACAGAAATGTTTGTTGGGTGTTTTTTTTTCTCTGTATGAAAACTGAAATAGCTGCTTAGAGAGCTTTATTCATGGATCCTGAGGTACCAATTTTGACAACCAAAAGCATACATCACCAGAAGATAAGCCACTGGTAACTCTGATCCAGATAGATATAGAGAGGAAGTGTTTCCTATAATAAAATTAATATCGAATTATCATGGTATATTTCACCCAGACTGCTCCAAACCACTTTACAAAGAAGGCAGGCATCATTTTGCCTGCAGTGTCTGACAAAACAGCAAATAAAGCCCAGATTTGTTAGTGGAAGAGAACTGAGCAGGAAAGTCTTACCTGTACCAGGATCAACTTCATAGAGTCCATAATAAGCATCTGCCACAAAAAGGGTGTTATTTGGCCCCACTCTGATGCCAAGCGGCCTTCCACACGTTGGCTCATCTTCACGAGTTCCTTAGGAAACAATTTAAAAATGGTTTCCTAAATAGAAATAAACACAAGGCATCCAGGCAGCTAACACAGGTCAGAGGGTAGCTTAACAAAACTCTATGGCCAGCACTGCACACATTCACTGAAGAAATTATTCTTTCTTTCCTAGTTGTGAGAGGAGCAGATATTCCCATGTTTTCACCACTGCAGAGATAATCCTATAATTTCCCAGGCTAGGAGTTAGATCACAGAAGCAGGGCTGAAATGCCAGAAAATTGAATTTAATTAAATGCTTCCTTTCAGATAGAAAGGAAAAATAAAAACGTGCACGTACACCTTGAAACTTTCTCTTTACACAAAGGTCTAATGCTGTCATGAAACAGCCGATTTCAAGACAGACATATAAGATTTCTACATAAGGAAGAAGGAGAAGGTTCTGAACCTGAAAAATTGATTTCTGCTTGAGTCCTGAAGAACTAGAAAGTCAGAACATCTGTAGTCTGACAGATGACCAAGATAAATTTCTGAAGAAGGTACTAGTCTAAAGCCTTTCCACTTCCCTCCCCAGCTTGAGCAGGGCAACACAGAAGTCTGTTTCCCACTACATCTCTGGCCCAAATGATATAGGACAGCATAACTTTCCCACCTCTCCCAAGCTGTACAAGTCCCATAGAAATTAGCAGTGGAAAGGCAACTCTTCATACCCATCCCAACCCACACTCACACCTAAGGAGCAGCTGGAAGTCCAGTATCCTATCAGCCAGCAGTTGCTCCATCTTAGGAAGAAATGTCTTCCTGTGAGGTTGGTGAGGCACTGGCACAGGTTGCCTAGAGAGGTCGTGGCTGCCCCAAACATGGAGGTGTTCAAGGCCAAGTGGGATGAAGTTTTGAGCAACCTGATGGAGTGGAAGGTGTCACTGCCCATGGCAGGGGGGTTGGAAGTGAATTATGTTTAAGGTCCTCTCTAATCAAAACTATTCTATGATATGCACTTGCATGAGCAATCCAGACAGAACAACACAAGCCCTGACACAGATGTTTTCAGACACACTACATTCAGGTGCTGTCACTCACCACAAGGACCATGGCCAATCCTAGCTACTGTGTGTATTTCTCCATCTTCAATTTTGATAATCTTCCCATCGGCTGTCCCAGTAAACAGCACATCTACAAAAACAACCAATGTGGTAAGCCTGATGACAAAACTGGAGTGGCAAACATCCTTCTACACAATACACCTCATAGCATGAAGCAGAGCTCACATTTAACATATAGTAACAGAGCCTTATTCAGTCATAGCAGAAGAACAAAGAGGGAAAGGGGAAGATGAAGGTAAATAAGAATATTTGACTTAATTTTTTCCTCTCTTTGAGTTGGAAGAAATTAAGCCTTAGGAGTTATAAGTAGGGGTGAAAAGTTTTATATCCCCTAAGTGCTCCAAAAGTTTGGTTAATGGTGGACATAGCGACTTAATGACTTGATTCATCCCTCTGGTCAAACATCTACATCACCATAACACATGATCAGATGCTGCACGCATCTCACCACTCTTTAAAGACAGACTGACCACACAGAGCTGCTCATCCTCATACAGTTACACAGGCTGCTAGGCACCCACCAATGCCCGTATTGTATCCATTCTAGAGAAGAATTACAGAAACCAGAGCTAAAAGCATTGCCAAATCACTGTTTTCATGCCAAACCATGTGAGAGCATTAAGAATGATTCACAAACAACACAAACCTTTCTATATAACCAAAGTGAAAGACCACTGGATTAGTAGACCCCACTGCTTGGACTTTTCCACCTCCAATTTGAATGGCATTTGAAGTTTGTTAATTACTCTTCTACAATGATATAAAAAGACTCCAACATTCATTCATATAGAACTTATTCCAAGACAGGTTGATCATTTCACCCACAGGTCAACTGTCCTCACAGGAACGTTTCCTTAAAGAGTTTTCTATGAGACTGATGAAAATAGGTAACGGAAACCAATCAGTGGCTTCAGATACGCCCTTCAACACATTGTTAACAGAAATAGGTAGACAGAGCATAATAGAAGGAATTTACAGTAGTTTCTTGCTGGTTAAAGCAATTTTTAAAATATTTTACTAATTTATTAGAAGATAGAGCAGAACAGAAATAAATGATACTGCTACTGAGCACATCTACTGAAGGATGCTTCAATAAAGGCCTTGCTTCCAGTCTCACATCTACTTTTCACATTGAAACAGTCAAGGACTTACATCAAGAGCAGTTCCCAGCTTTACCCCTTTCAGGAGGCACAGGGAACAGCCCCTGCACAGAGCTGTTTTCTTGCTAAGTGAGCGTCTATCAATTATAAGCTGGGCCACCTCATTGGGAAGCTCCTCAGAGCCTTTGTGATGTGGTGAGAACAGACGTGCCGTAAGAAAGGAGTGCCAGGTGGCACCTGTAGTACATGCAACACATGCTACTTACCAGATTATGATCTTTTTCTGTGATATAAGCAAAAATTAGCACCACAAAACTCAGAGACAACAAGCATTAAAAGGGTAGACAGCACTCCGTAAATATTAATTCCCAATTAACAGCAGGAAAACAGGACCACCTCCTCCAGATATAAGCAGCCCCCAGGCTCCATTGATGATGCTTTTAGTCCCAGAAGATAGGTATTTTTAATCTGGCAACAAGATTAGTATTGTGCTGGTGAAAGAGGTGAGAAGTATAGAGCTGTCAGGTTTTGCTGCAAAACACAGTTACTTTTTTTAAAAAAAAACCTCCATATTCAAAATAGCTTGAGAGTTTATTATCTAAGAGTTAAGTTGTTGAGCAAATCAATGGAGCAACATTCAAAGACCTTTCTTTAAAAGTTTATTTTGGCAGTGCTTACCCCCAATATTGGCAATGGACTCCGGTCCAACCAGCTGGTTTTCCCATAGCCGCTCAGCTTTTCGTAACTCAACATTGGGCTCTAGTACGCCTGTCAGGAGGGGAGGCTCCTTCAAACTGCAAAAAAGGGCACAAACCTCATGTTCCTTCATGCAAATCTGCAAACACTCTTGAGCAATATCTTGGATTGATTTTTTTTCCCCAGTTTGCCAACTTCTGCAAACCTGACCTCTGTTTTACAGTATATATCAAGAAAGAAAACCCAGCTGACAAGGATCATAATTTTCCAGTTCTGATGATCAGAAAAATTACATTTATGTGTTCCAAAGACATACATGGAAATCTATACAGCTTCAAGTCCAACAACACACTCCTGAAATGAAGTTGTAGTGAGGTGGGTGCTGGTTCCTTCTGCCAAGCAAGAAGTGATAGGATGAGAGGAAACAGCCTCAAGTTGCAGCAGGGGAGGATTAGATTGGATATTAGGAAAAATTTCTTTACTGAAAGAGTGGTGAAGCATTGGAAAAGGCTGCCCAGGGAAGTGGTGGAGTCTCCATCTTTGGAGGTGTTCAGAAAACATGTAGCCATAACACCAGGGGACGCGGTTTAGTAGGCACAGTGACATTGGGGTGTTGGTTTACAGGTCTTTTCCAAACTCAAGGATTCTACAATTTTAGCACATTCCCAGCTCATCTGCCTTACACAAAGGCAAAAGATTTCAGCATGGCCACAACACAAAAGAATAACTGCTTCTTTATTCACCTGAATGATTTGTTCATATAAAATCATTTTTCCTAAGTAGATACATGCAAATTTCTAAACAAAAACATTTCAGAATTTAAAAGCCTGTCATTTAACACTACTCTGAGATCTGACAGTGCATAGCATTTTCAGCATAAAGCAAATAAAATTTTTAATTAATAATTACCTTACAATTAGTGAAAAAAGTGCTCCTGTAGTTTGAGCACTAAGAAGACACATGCTTTTATACCATATGGAAACATGTATTCTCATTCCTGACTTGAAGGTAGCCCCACAAAGATCAACTGAAAGGATTACGTTGCACATAGTTTTGAACTGAAATCTCAAAACAACATGACATAGCCCAATCTTCCAAGACCTTGTTCACATGAATAGCCAGGTTCAAGCCAACTGAAGTTCCAGCCATTTCCAGAGACACAGAGAAGGGAAGATGATGCCTAGACAACCTCAACTTAAATGCTAGGCTTCAAAGTACTGTGCTTCAACACTTGTCTGCTGGCAAGTAAGTTTCACACACAAGGCACCTCAGCCTCCACAAGCTAAGGATTTCGAGTTATTACTCAAAGCTGTGTACAGGCCCAGGGCGGTAAGCTCATCAGGCGTTTGCTCAGAAGAGTACACTAAAGCTGTTAAATTTTGAAGGAATTTTGCAACTCTCTTTTTCAATAACTCCTTACACAACCATTAGCGAATGCCTTCTACCTGTAGAGTCTTAAAATGATGAGGTTTGGCTCCAAAACTTGCCCACATCCACAGGATCCAGGACCCATTTGTCACCAATCACACTGCAACTCAACTGTTTATACGGTAAAAATCATTATAATTTCTAGAGCTGTACTGACTTGGAGTAAAAGTCAGCTAAAAGTGCGAAGTTTAGAAGCCACGACAAGTGAGGAAAGTAGGTTCACAACAAAAACATTTCAAAAGGAGAGAAAACTACATACTTTTTTCTGTCTGGTTAAAGACAGCACACTTTTCTTTAAGTATGGAACTGGATAACCTTTAAGGTCCCTTCTGACTCAAACCATTCTATGATTCTATGCATTACCAGAGTGGCAAAGCCAACCGAATTGGTAGCTCCTGTGCAAAAAAGATTTACAGAAGAGTTGTCTCCATTTCCCTACTCTTCAAGCGTTATAGAGTTTCAGATAAGCATAGCAGGCTTCAGATAATGAACTCATTCACTGGGAACTTTGGACAGTTGTGCTCGCAAACAGAAAATCCTCTCCAGGACCAGGACTATGAAAGACAAGTGCAAAAAGCATCTTAAATAAGCCAGAGTTGCTGGAATTTCACATGGAGTTTCACAGATCACATCTGTTTTTTCCTCCCCCTATTATGCTTTATTATTTCAAGCAGCTTCCAGGTATAACACCACCATTGGCAAACTAAATCTCTACACACTCTTTCACTGAAGGGATTGATCCAGAGAGCACCCACCGCCTTGAACTTCTTTAAAACACTTCATAAACATCACACGGAATCATCCTATCAGTTGCACAGACTAGAACCACTTCTGCCAGTGAGGCTGAGGAGCTAATTAAGAATGTACAGCAATGTAAGCCAGTGATTTGGGCAGGAAGAATAATTCTCTTCATTTCATAAACAGGACTTAAAGTAAGAAACTGAGTACGAAGAACACTGTTTCCTGAGACCAGAATTAGACCAGGACTATATAATAGGAAAAGCGTTATAGACATAGGATGCTTTGGGTTGGGAGGAACCTTAAAGTCCATCCAGTTCCAACCCCCCCTACTATGGGCAGGGACATCTCCCACTAGATCACATTGCTAATAGCCTCATCCAGCCTGGTCTTGAACAACTCCAAGGTTGGGGCATCCAGGACTTCTCTGGGCAACCTGTGCCAGTGCCTCACCATCCTCACAGGAAAATATTTCTTCCTAAGATCTCATCTAAATATCCCCTCTCACCTTAAAACCATTCCCCCTCATCCTATCACTGTGGTCCCTGGTGAAAAATCCCTCTGCAGCTTTCCTGTGGCCCCTTTCAGTACTGGAAGCTGCTCTACGGTCTCCCAGAGCCTTCTCTTCTCCAGGCTGAACACCAACTCTCTCAGCCTGTCCTCAGATGGGAGGTGCTCCAGCCTTCAGATCATCTCTGTGGCCTCCTCCAGACTCAGTCTAACAGATCCATGTCCTTCTTGTGCTGAGGACTACAGATGAAGTCTCACAAGAGCAGAGTAGATGTGCAGAATCCCCTCCCTCACCCTGGTGGTCACACTGCTTTGGATGCAGCCCAGGATACTCCTTTTAGTGTTGCCTCACATACCCTCCATGGCTTCCAGAATTACCATTCAGCTGCAATGTGTCTCAGAGAAATGGCCTTTGTTAAACCCAACCACAGCAGAATACATTTCATTATGATTTGCAACGAGGCGGCTTATGTCTAATAGCCTCTTGGCAAGACTTGTAACTACTACCCTACCACAATGACAGTTTCTTTCAACTCTGGACATGTTTACAGCAGCGCTGCTCCTTTTCATCAAGGAATTATCAAGGTAATCATAAATATGTAGCAGACTGAGCATTTTCACTTATTTCAAAATGCCAGGAACACTAAGCAGCCTGATTCCATCCTACACTGCCAGTCAAAGTGTTTCACAGACCACTTCTCCCAACATAGGTCACATCTTCTCATGCAACTAATTCACTGTTAGGCTGTACATTCAATACAGACCTTGATTTAGACATTTATGAGTTCAGTCAGAGCAGAAATCACCCAGCTGCACTGCTTTATGAGATCTGCACTTAAATGTAACGTCACCACGTGATTCCGCTGGTACAAAATGCCAAATCTACCCAGTCAGGTTACCCATTTCAATTCCATCCCTCAGACAAACAGCTTCTCTTCGACAGAGCTATGACAGCAAGGGTACAGCTTGGTCCTTATTGAAAATGTAGTTTGTGTTTCACAGAAGGCAAGAGCATGCGTAAGTAACCACAAGCTCCACTGACAGCTTGGACAGCAGAAAATAATTTTCTAGATTAATGATCAGAGGAGGTAATTCGGCTCCTTCAGTGATCAGCAGCCACACATGGCTGCACAAAATGTCTCAGAAACAGATTGGGTATGCGAGCCAAGCCATGGTGATGGATAACAGTGCAATCACTCCCTGATTCCTTAATCCAGTTAGAACCAATTTACACGTTTGGCTCTTGTTTGCTCAAAAGAAAAAAAAACAACTCAAAACCACAGAACACATGCCAAAAGTTACTCTTCAATAACATTTATTTCAAAGCAGAAGCAATGATTTACCTTATAGGCTGAGGGTCTATAGGACAATCCAGTAGAACAGTTACTCCAAGCAGAGGCACAGTAAGAGATGCAGCCAAAGTCAGGAAGGTGACCCGGAACACCTTGCCACTGTAAGTACTGCCAAAATGAGACAAGAAATAGGATTAGCAAGTTAAGCTGTTCTAAGATGTATATTCTTCAAAAATTCTTTAACAGCTTATTTTCTTCAAAAAAGGAACCAGAAATATGTTTGCCCAACCACCATCTTGAATGATCAATTTTGACCTGGTTAGGATAAGAGTAAGGGATATTTATCCAGTCTCTGGCATCATATGAGGCAGAGAATTCTCACGTACAAGTTTCAAACATGCTACAAGTTACAAGTTGACTGAAAAACCCACAAAGAACTGGGGTAGAAGGAGAGGTGGTGATGATTGGTTGGGTTTGGTTTTTTTTAATTTGATGTCGGTTTTGGGCAATGTTTTCCGCTCCAACACAAAGTCTGGATTAAACATTACCTTAAAAAAAAAGTTGACTAAATCAACAAACATTAGCGGAAGTTAAACGAATACTTGCTTGTCTTAGTGAGAACTGGTTTGAAACTGAAGTCCCAGCATGCAACAGAAAGCAAGCATCTTCTACTTACCCATCAAAACACTGAACAAAAAAGTAAAAAATGTTCTTCCACAAGAGAAAACCAGGGTTTGTTCTCAAGTTGAGAAGTACTAATCAGGCATTTACAGCAGAAAGCACAGAACCACGCTCAATGAATCCTAGCCTTGAGCTGGAAAAACAGCTCCCATAGTTTTAAGTCCTCAGAACTATTTGCTAGCACAGCCAGTCAGTCTCCTTGCAGCATCAGTTAAATAAAGGCAAGCAGTGCCTGATGGCTTTACATTAATCCTTGGACCACTTCCACTGTTTTGTCCTTCATCAGCCAATCATCCAGCCAGTAGGGAGGTGAACTCCTGCCCAGAGCACAAATGTCATCACCAGGGAGCTAATGACACGCACTTGCAGTACTGATACCAGTCTCAAGGTAACCTTTGGGATTAGTAGATAGAACAGGAATGATGGAACTTGGCACGTATTAGCAGATAGAACACACAAAACTCGAAATGGATTTGGTCATTGCTTGCATCCACAATGTACAGAGGTTGCAACATTCATAATCCATCACAGCTCTTTCCTGATGGCACAGCTGCTGTCAACCCTGCTCTTCTGGCAGCAGATGCAGGTGGTTGGGATGGAGCCCAGCCCCAGTCCCACACGGTACCCAATGGGCCATCATTAGGTCGTGCTAAGGGAATAGTAACAAGGATGCTGATAGTGTAGCAGGACAAGAGCTGCCACTGCTGCTAGCTCAAAGCTACAGACAATCTACCTCACTCCAAGGAACGTTGTCAGCACTGCTACTGTGGGTCACCAAACTTTCCCCAGCACTCAGCACCTGAGCCTACTGCTTTTCCACCTGCACATCTACATGTGAGCAGCCTTCCAGTACTGAAAGAGGGCTATAGAAAGCTGGGAGGGGCTCTTTATCAGGGACTACTGGGATAGGATGAGGGAGAATGGTTTTAAGCTGAAAGAGGGCAGATTTAGATGAGATACCAGGAAGAAATGTTTTCCTGTGATGGTGGTAAGGCACAAGTTGCCCAGAGAAGTCATGGGTGCCCCATTCCTAGAGACATTCAAGGTCAGGCTGAATGAGGCTTTGAGAAATCTGATGCAGTGGAAGGTGTCCCTCCTTATGGCAGGGGAGTTGGAACTGCATGGGCTTTAAGGTCCCTTACAACCCAAACCATTCCATGGTTAATATATGAATCGAGGAAGCGACAACCTCCCAGTCTGTCTTCTCTTGGATATGGAATCAAAAGTGTTAAAGAGATGAGGTGATCCCCAAGTTTACATGAAAAGGATACTTCAGCCATCAGCTTTGTTCTTCCACTTATCCTTCAAAAGATGAAGACTCAACAATCTAAGAGCACTGTCATCAGACACCTGAGAATCGCTGTAACAGCTGAGAACATTGCACACAAGGAAATGGAGAAAGATGAGTGGATACTCATCAGCTTAATCACATCTCCTGAAAGCATGATTTAAGTACAGGTTGTATTGAAAAGACATGTGGATGTTTCGCTTAGGGACTCGGCAATGTTAGGTTTACAGTTAGACTCTATGATCAAAGGTCTTTTCCAACCTAAACGATTCTGTAATTGTGTGTGATTCTACCCCTCATTCAAACTTGCAAGGAGTTGATAATGAAACAAAAAGGCAGGAAGAATGAGGTGACAAGCAAACTCACATTTCCACGCCTGCAAACTGCAAGACCAGTTTTAGACACTGCTGAAACCATAAGCATTTAAATGAAATGCAAAACCTTTAAAAAATAAAAATTCATCTGCTTGGAATCCTTATAAAAGTCAACAATCAAAATATACCCAATACAGTATACAGACAAATAAATTACTGACTGGTCAGTGAAAAGAATCACTGAAGTAATGGGTCACCAACACTGATAAGCACAACATAAATCCTTAGCTAATTGTGTCTCTGATAATTAATCCTGCATTGACTCCAGCCACCAATCTCAACAATGCAAGAAAAAGGGCAGCCTCCAGAATTGCTTCCACTGGTATCATGCAGGACACAGTCATGAGAACAGGTCCTACAGATACTCTGGATCCTTGCTGGAGGCTTAGAAATTCAACTGATTTGAACAGAGTTACCAAGTGAGGCTGGAGCCAGGAAAAGCAGTCTCCTAAACTGAAAGATGCTGATGCTCTTCAAAAACAGGAGCAACATATGCAAGCCATCATACATGGTCTCTCATCCTGATGACCCTGAAGGGCAGAGACAACAATCTGCAAGGTGCACAAACCAGAAGAGACATAATAGGTGACAAACCAAATACTGTAAGTCATCAGCTACTTTATTCAGCAGAAGGCAAACACCACCACTTTCTTATTGTTACAGTTATTGTCTTTAGTTACAGTGAAGCTAATTTTTGATGAAATTTCTAAACAGAAAATGTAAATAGAACCTTCTTTAAATCAGTCACAAACAAATGGACTGTTTATAAGGTTATTCTCTCTCAGCCACATCGAGATTGGTCTTTAAACTGCAGATTACTCTTTAAACTATTGCAAAATATAAACAGACTAACCAGAATTACACAGGGCTTAACCACATCCACAACAAATCTCTCAAGTCGATAAACAAGACTTTAAAAGACTCCTTAAAAAAATAAACTCATCAGACACAAGTTAAACTCTAGTTTTGGTGAAAAGCTCTTCCAGCAGTTCAGTAGGAGCAGGTATAAAGACCCTGCTCCCTCTGCCAGCTGGGGAGCTGGGAGATCAAGGACACCCCGAGGCTGACACCCAGGGGTGACCCAGCATCAACCGGTGCTGCCAGCCAAAAGAGGGGAACAGAGTCCTCGCTCCCTCATCCACAGCAGCCTGCTCAGCCCAGGGCACCTGTCCACCCTGTCTTGCGCAGGGCAGGGCCTCCCTCAGTCCCTCCCAACACACTTCCCACCAGATCTCACAGAATCACAGAACGGTTTGGGTTGGGAGAAACCTTAAAGATCTTCAGTCCCAAGCCCCCTGCCACGGGCAGGGACACCTCCCACTGCATCACGTTGCTCAAAGCCTCATCCAACCCGGCCTTGAACACCTCCAGGGATGGGGCAGCCACAGCTTCTCTGGGCAAATTGTGCCAGTGCCTCACCACCCTCACAGGAGAGCATTTCTCCCTAAGACCTCATCTCAATCTCCCCACTTTCAGCTTAAAACTGCCCCCCGCCCCAGCTTATCACTGCACTCCCTGAGAAAGAGAACCTCCCCAGTTTTCCTGCAGCCCCTTTCAGTCGTAGAAGGCTGCTCTAAGCTCTCCCAGAGCCTTCTGTTCTCCAGGCTGAACAACCCCAGCTCTCTCAGCCTGTCCTTGTACGGGAGGTGCTCCAGCCTTCGGGTCATCTTCATGACCTCCTCTGGACTCTCCCTAACAGCTTCACGCGGGCCGGGCCCTCTCCTCCGCCCAGGCCGGGCCTGTGCCACCACCGGATCCCTCCTTTCCTTTCCCTTCCCTCCGCAGGGCGGGGAGCCACACCGAGCCCCACCTGCCCTCCTTGGCCTCCTGCGCCGGGCTGTCCTCGGTGATGACCTGCGGGCGGGGCGGCCGCCGCAGCCGCGGCCCCGATTCCCCGGACCCCGCTTGCCGCTGCGACGGCCACACCTCCCCATCCATCCTCGGGCCGCCGCCGGACGCGACGCGGGACAGGCCCCCCGCCCCCCCACTCCAATCACATCCCAGCTACCCCTGATGCCACGCCCCCCTCCCCCGCACTCCAGTCACAGCCCGGATTTCCCATAGGGCCACGCCCCCTGCAGCGCGTTCCAATCACAGCCCGACTGCCCCATCGAAGGCTACGCCCCCGACCATGCGCTCCAATCATAGTCTGGTTTTCCTTCAGAGGCCACGCCCATTACTAGCGCGCTCCAATCACAGGCCGTCTCCCCTCGGGCCACACCCCTCACCCGCGCGCTCCAATCACAGCCCGGCTGTCCCGAAGGACACGCCCCCTATACCCACAGACCCGCCCTATTCCCACACACACTCATGAGCCTCCCCATCACCACTCCCCCTCGGCTCTCTGGTCACGCCCCCTCCCGATCCACGGCCACGCCTCCTTCCAGCCCAGGCCACGCCCCCTCCTGTCCCCGCGCCCGCAAGGTGGCGCCCGGGGGCCGCAGGGCGGCAGCTGGTAGCGAATCATAGAATCATCGAATCACCAGGTTGGAAGAGACCCATCGGATCATCGAGTCCAACCGTTCCCATCAAACACTAAACCATGTCCCTAAGGACCTCGTCTACCCGTGCCCTAAACACCTCCAGGGAAGGCGAATCAACCACATCCCTGGGCAGCCTATTCCAATGCCTAATGACCCTTTCTGTAAAAAACTTCCTCCTAATCTCTAGCCTAAATCTCCCCTGGCGGAGCTTGAGGCCATTCCCTCTTGTCCTGTCCCCTGTCACTTGGGAGAAGAGGCCAGCTCCCTCCTCTCTACAACCTCCTTTCAGGTAGTTGTAGAGAGCAATGAGGTCTCCCCTCAGCCTCCTCTTCTCCAGGCTAGTCCCGGTGCGACGGGAAGAGAGAACGAATCCGCCTCTGCCTCCCGCCGCCAGGCAGACGCACCTCGTGCACCCCGGGGTGACCCAGCCAGAGGCGAGGGGTACTCCCCGTCCCCCATCGTGCCAACCACGGGGCTCCCTGGATCCTCACCTGTGCTCCTCTTGGGTAACATCAGATTTTTCTGCCTTCTTTTCCGTGCCTCGGAGCAGCAGCAGCACAGGAAGGACCCCGGGTACCAGCACCCAGATCAGACGCACAGCTTTGTTAACATAGAACCACAGAATGGTTTGTGTTGGAAAGGACCCTAAAAGCCCATCCAGTTCCAACGCCCCTGCCACGGGCAGGGACACCTCCCACCGAAACAGGCTGCTCAAAGCCTCATCCAACCTGGCCTTGAACACCTCCAGGGACGGAGCAGCCACGACTCCTCTGGGCAACCTGTGCCAGTGCTTCACCACCCTCACAGCAAACCACTTCTTCCCATGATCTCACCTGAATCTCTGCTCTTTCAACTTCAAACCATTCCCCCTCTTCCTATCCCTGCACTCCCTAATAAAGAGCTCCTCCCCAGCTTTCCCGTAGCCTCTTTCAGTACTGGAAGGCTGCTCTAAGGTCTCCCAGTATCCTCTGATGGCTGAACAACCCCAGCTCTCTCAGCCTGTCCTCGCATGGGAGGTGCTCCAGCTCTGTGATCATCTTCACGGCCTCTTCTGGACTCCAACAGATCCCTGTCCTTCCTGTGCTGAGGACTCCAGGACTGAATGTGTGGAGCAGAGGGAGAGAATCCCCTCTCTCACCCTGCTGGTCACAATTCTTCTGATGCAGCCCAGGACATTGGTTGGCTTTCTAGGCTGCAAGTACTCATTGCCGGCTCCTGTGCCCTCACCCCCAAGTGCTTCTCTTCAGGGCTGCTCTCGGTCCATTCTCCACCCAGCCTGTATCTCTATCTGCTTGGCATTGCCCCAAACGAGAGGCAGGACCTTGCACTTGTCATTGTTGAAGGCCTTGCTGAACACTGCAAAAAATGTTTAGCAAGCCAACTGGAACAGGAGACCGCCAAGGAATGGGAAAGGCTATTTGGCTTCAGGCCTATTGTAAAACATGGTTTTCCATACAGATGGGCTGCAACCAAGAAAGGAGGGGTGACCTTTTCTCTCTTTTGGGGTTGAATTCAGGCAACAGGCCCAGCAGCTGCAAGAGAGCTTAGGAGCACTATTCCCTAAAGGCACTCACTTTCCTGAACAAACATCTCACTCTGGGACCTTGTGAGTGGTATTCCACAACCTCTCCTTCCAGCTCTGCTGGGAGGCTACTCCCATTCCTAGGAGTGCAGAAGGCTGAGCAACAGAGGAGTAAAATGGCATCCCCAAGGTCTGCCAGGTAGTTGATTGAGTCTTCTGCATCCCAGATGTGGGATGAGCCCTAAAACACACTGGGTTTCCACTCTACCAGCCTCAGCAGACTAAAAAGATAAAGTAAGCTTCATCACTGCAGATACTGGATGTCCAGGCAGATACAAAACAGCTGCAGAGGAATAGAATCATAGAATCACCAAGTTGGAAAAGACCCACCGGATCATCAAGTCCAACCATCCCTATCAATCACTAAACCATGCCCTTCAGTACCTCGTCCACCTGTCCCTTTAACACCTTCAGGGAAGGTGACTCAACCACTTCCCTGGGCAGACTGATCCAGTGCCCGATGACCCTTTCTGTGAAAATTTTTTTCATAATGTCCAGGCTAAACCTCCCCTGACAGAGCTTGAGGCCATTCCCTCTTGTCCTGTCACTTGGGAGGAGAGGCCAGCACCCTAATAGAAGCAAGAGTGAAAAAGTTGCTGCGACAGCTCATTTGTTATCAGTGTTTATAGGCTAGCAATTTTGCATAGCCTGACCATTTCCACCCCCAAAGGTGGTCACATCCCCAGGTCCTTCCATCCTAGAAAAATCAGGGCTAGGCTCACTGCCATGAAATTACATCCTGGGCCTCTAGACTGAGCCAGAAAAAAATTCCCTATCCAGAATTGTCTGGTTTGAAGCTGAAAAAGAATCATCTGTTCCTGCTTAGTTTAAAACCAGAAACTTGTTGCTGAAATCAGTTCTGTGGCTTTAATTTGCCACGTAGACAGTCCCTAGATAGAATCTTGTTAGGCTGGAAAACAGTCTGCATTTTCTCAACAAATTCTCAGTAAACGAATCAGGGCAGCTGCAATAGCAAAACACAAAGTGAAATGGGCTCCTGCCTTTCCATCCACCTCTGTGACTCGTCAGACACCTGCCAGAGGGTTTCACCGCCGAGTGTGGCATTGGAAGCTTTCCAGAAGCAGCTGCTGGAGGTAGTAGAGAAGGGGCTAATGAGGATGTTCAGTATCCATCCCTGCATCACAATCATAGCATTATCTACGTGGCATGCAGAGGGTGAAACACAATCTTCTTCACTTCTTAATGGATGAGGCAGAGGGTGAGTGCCTGGTACTTACAAATGATCCATGCCATGTGGATTTCTTCCCTCATCTGCCTGGCTCTGGGACAGCTACATGCTCACTTTCTACTCAATGCAACTCATGTTCCCCACACACATATCCCATTTTCACTCCTTTTCTACTTGTGCCCAAGACAAGGAGATCAGTAGCTGACCCATCCATATCAACTAATGGTAATTAATAGTTGTCACTAACTGTTCTCCATTTGCACCACACAGGAAAATGAGTGTAGAGCTCTAGGAACTCAGGATTTACACAAGACATTGGGCTTTACACCAGACATACACCTTACTGACATGCAAATGCTAGTTTTTCATCTTTTTTAGTTGTTTCGCAGTGGCAGTTTTCTGGCAGTAACTCGTTTCCTGCAAGCTACTGTTTAGAGAAAAGCAGCAAAGCAAAACAGCAATTGGGACCACAAGATGACTCATCCTGATCTCCAACTCCTTTGCCTTCCTTTGGTCTAAAATAATCAGGACAGGCAGAAGCAAGTCCAGAACTAAGAAAGTCCCAAACCCATTAGGGGATGGAGGGATGGACTCCTACCGTGCAAAGGCAGCCCATCACATGGAGGAAGATAAATCCTTTAATGAAAATCTGAATACAGAGATCATCAAAGAAATTGGTTTAGATCAAGGACAATAAATGTGTTTAAAGCATGAATACAACAAAATGAAAGGAAAGGCTTAACGTTAGACTAAAACATGCACTTCATCTCTGGAAAGAGGGACTTTCCCTTTTTAAAATTAAGAAAACCATGGTCTGTGTATTCAGTGGGGGAAAAGGCACCATGACTGGATCTCATAAAACCAACAGGGAAAAAAAGCAAACACATTTGCCTTTTGAAACAAACTACAACAGGTAAAATAGACTCTGGATCTCTTGATAAAGCTACAAAGGCAACTTGGCAAAGAACACTCAGTTTGCTCAGGGACACACAAAGGTTTCCAAGAGTCCCAACAGTTTTTTTCCAAATGAAACAATTATTCATGAGTTTGTCCATGAACTCACTGTAAAGTATTCCACATATCATTGTCTCCTTTGCCTATTAGTGAAGATCAGCTCTCAAGACTGCAGGCCTGGGGTCTTGCACAAGCTCCCTTCTTCCTGGTGCTTCAGGAACCACGGACATCAGTGCCAGTTCTGTGGGCTGAACCCCTCCCTGATCCAGAAGCCCAGTGGGAGGCTGAGACAGTGGCATGCCAAACATCATCGCCACACACCACTGCTGATGTTCATGACATCCAGGACATAACAAAAGTGCAAAGCTCAGCTCAGGCTCACAGTGAAGATGTAACCTCTCCAGTTAGCAGAGATCATGGGGAAAAAGAAGAAATGGGGACTACTCTAGCTGGAAAATTTCATCTTTTTGTCAAAGCCTTCTGTGAGTAGGCTACCTGATGAAGCACAGCATTCTTCTTTTTGTAAGAAGCACCAGTTCCAAACCTTGGCTAGCTCTGTTTCTACCAGCTTGAAGGTAGTATTAGATGGACTGAGCACATGGTGCTACATCCAGACACTGGTATATTTGCAACAGTGCAGTTTGACCACGAGAGATGGGGGCTGAGGCTGCCCAGCAGGAGCTGTGCCCACTGCAGAACACCCTGTCTGCAGCACAACAGCACCAAGCGCTGTCATTGAATACCCTGAGGGGTCCTCTGAGCAGATGGATATCCCAAGGACCACAGCTCAGCTGTGGAAACCAGTAAGGAAGAGAGAGCAGCCCTAGTGGTACCAGATGGCACGTGGCACTCTAATCATGTGCTGGTGATGTGATTTAAGCAAAGGTGCTTATAAGGCTTCAGAAGTTTACAGTGCAAGGCTTATCTGTAACTACAGTCTCACCACACCATAGCTGCCATGGCTGTGGATTTAATGGGGTCAGTCAAACCTCTCTGGTAGCCATGGTCCCTAAGCCCATGCAAGTCGAGACAACAGGGATGCAGGTGAGGGAGCATGCATATCTCCCACCTTCCCTGAGCAGAGAAACTGTGCGGTGAACATACAAATGCATCAAAGCACATTGCTCCTCACATAGCTCATCTTCATAAGACAGCTCAGATTGTTTACACCACAGTGTGTCTGTGACCACTAGGTCACACTTTAGCATGGAAATTTCAGGTGAACAGGACAAGAAAATTCTATATCCTTAACATAGGAAATGCTTTCTTGACTAAAAGGAAAGTGTGTAACCCTGTTCAAAAGCAATTTTCCCTCCTCCACACTGTATTTCAGCTGCATGGAGACAACTTGTAAACAAGCCAGTCTCCTTTTTCTGTCAAAAGCATTAACTCCCTGAAAATCCCCTATGGAAGTGTTTCTTTTGCAATGGCAATAGATGATTTATGTAGCGTCTGTCCCCTAAAATATTAACTTCCCACCAACTCTATGAAACCTTTGGATGTTCAGCTTCCCACAAAGGTGTCTACTTACCTTAGGCAAAAATTGATTGCAGTCAGAAGGGTGGGAATTTTAACAAAGTATGATATCTCCTACCATATTACCCAGTCCCTAGAGATATGTAAAATAAATTTTAAAACCAAAAAAAGCCCCAGCAAACACAGCTAGTGTACTCAGAGGAACTCTGGGATCTGTCTTTGACAACACAACCTACTGCAAGCAGCCTGCTTCCCCATTTTGTGTAAAAATCTGTGCTGGCCGCTTCCCTTCCCAGTCCTACAGAATCACCTTGCCATGTCATTCCTGCTTTCTCTGCCTCCCGTTCAGTGCATAGATGTTGGGTTTTTTTTCCAGTACACAGCCTCACTGCTCCAGTTAAATAAGTTACCCTTGTAAAACTGTGGCTAAAAAAAAATGATGACTGACAATTACTCAGGAGTTTGGTAGGTTAAAACACACTGTGCTGTAAAACTAAGCAGACCGTCATCTGAAAAAGACAGAGGCAGGACCACAAGGTCTGATGGAGTGATCCCAGCCACAGCACGGGAATGGTGGAGAGCAGTCACTTGGCTTAGGCAGGGCACGATGGAGAAGCTCTGCCTGACAAGGCACACGTTCTGGGATCAGCACAGTGCATGCTACACTAGCATAGACGTTGAGCTTTTGCAGCCAAGGAGATGGGAAGAGCCCTCTATCATGCCTTCCTGGCATGGTCTGTGGCCCCTCCAACTAGGCTGAACACCTCAGCCAATTTAAACCAAATTTAGCCAGAGCAGAACTCTTATAAGCATTTGGCACCTACAGGCGTTTCCAAGACCTTTAGTGGCATAGTAGAGGACAGGAAAACTACTAGCAAATTTTTCTAAATAGCCCAAATATAAGGAGTGCTTCAAAACATGTTCATGATAAAACAAGTCCAGAAATAAAACAATATATTAGTTGAAACGTTGAAAGCAAACAAAAGACAAAGGCTGTTCTAAGTTTGCCAATCTGGAATGCTACCCTGGCTTTCCAGAAGGCATCCAAGAGGCACTTCCTTCTTCTTTGTGGACTGTGCAATTTGTGCATACCCACCTGGCACTTAATTCTTTGGAAGATAAGCACAGCAGCATGTGGAAAGGGCCCCCATGATAGGGCCCCGCTTGAAATGATAAGCATTATGTCACAACTTCTGACAGGAGAATCAACCTACCCCCAAACCGAGCACCTGTCTTTGCAGAAGCAAACAAGATTACAGGTCCAAACTAACCATGGCTAAAATAACCATTGCCTTGCTCAGAAATCACACCGCTTGGCAAGTCACAGTGAACCCTCCTGCACATCTCTCTCAGCTTCAAACCTCTCTTGAACATTTCTGGGTTTTGTTTCCCAATGCTCCTCTGGCAGATAGCAAGCAAACATCATCCCTTTTCATAGCAACTTCAAGAAACGAAAGAACCTCCAGGAATCACCAACTGGCAACAAAGATCAACCAGTTGCAGATCACCACTGATAATATCTGGAAGTGAACAACAACAGACAGCATTGATCCAGTTGTCATCACCAACAAAGAAGAGGACAGTTACTTTATAAACCCAGATGGAGATCTCTGTTTCTCAAGGCAGAATGAAAACACATGGGATCAGACCCCTCCTATGTAACCAGCAATGCATTGAGGACATGTAGGAAGCCCAGCAGTAGGCTCTGTGGCTCAGTTTTACAGCTGGAATAGCTGGGTTGCCTACATGGGACATGAAAGGATACAGGCTCACCATTGCTGGCAAGTCCTAGGACACATAGTGGTTAGGAACAAAACCGAAGGAGCTATTAGATAATTGTGTAAACAAAACAGAATTATCAAATTATGATTAGGACTCCCTGCCCTTCTCATTTTCCTAATTACATGCATGAAACACCTACTAGGACACCCAGCTTCGCTGGAAAGGCACCAAAGTTGCAGTGGAATACAGCTACTTGAACTTGGATATCCAAGCTGAAGGAACGATTGAAGAAGTATATTCCAGGGCTTCTTTTAAAATAGCAGAAGTATTGTATAAAAACATTTCCCTGTACAGTAACATTAAAATTAGAAACATTAACATCAACATCTTGCTTCAGCTAGTATTAAATTTCCTCATAGCTAAAGGAAACCACCAGTGGCTGCTGTACAAGAGCTCTAAGAGCAATGAAAGGGAGTTCACCCACTGTGCAACACTGCAGATTGCTCCTAGCTCTGTGCGTCTCAAAATATATTGTGGAGCAGAAAATCTCGTTTCCCTAGAAAGGAACATGGGTTTTCTAAACAACAACAAGAGAGAACTATGTTGTTTGCCTGGTTATTCAAGACCTTCCACATTTCCAGGGGAGAAAGATTCCAGAAGTGCCTGCTATGAGGAACTCTTCTTGTATTTCTCATAAGCATCCAATATCTCCTTGACAACACTTGGATCATCAAGTGTGGTGACATCTCCCATGTTGTTTGATTGTTCAGTGACTACTTTCTTCAGTAGCCTTCTCATAATCTTCCCTGATCGGGTTTTAGGAAGACGTTTCACCACCTGCAGAGAAGGGAAAGACACACCCATATTGGAACCTGGCTCCTGCTAAAACCACAAGGAAATTTGGGTGAAATGCCCTAAGCCTGCCACACTATCTCATGGCTGCAGCTCCTGGGAAATACCAGCCCATTGAGTACATTGGTTTATGTCCAAGGAAAGAAGTGTCACTAGCATCAATTCTTTGTGCTATCATTTATCCTTATCTAAGTGGACTTTGTTCCCCATTTCCTCATGGTTGCGTATCTCCAGGCTGTGTGCTGCAGGATGCACAGCTCTTTGGAGAATCAGGTCCCAAATAAGTTGTTAACTATTGCACTATAAAGCTAGTTACACTCAAAATCTCAGGCACTGATGATGACACAGATCTCAATGCATTACCTAAACATTGATATTCCCCTTCACTGGCCAGGAATATAAAGCACTCAGTACTGCACGTCAGCTGCAGCATCTCCTACTCAGGATAACTCCTGTTTCTCTGCCTAATTATATCTGTCAGCCAACACACTTTCCTTCAAAACCAGAAGAATGTTAAATGTCTTGGCTATGCTTCCTGCAAAAGACCTAGCAATAGATTCAAAGGCTTTAGCATAACCTTGAGTTTGGTGAAGAGTTTTCAGGCAGTGAACAGATATGCTAGCAGGTCTCATGTTTTGCTACAGGATCAGGCTAGTAGGATACAAAACTCCATTAACCAAAGGAAAGAGCTGCAGGACTTCTCTGCAAGGCTATGCACAAACACAGGGAAACAGAGATGATTCCTTGCAACCCTGCAAGTTCTGGGAGCTGCTCCAATCCACTGAGGATGTCCTGGGCTGTTCCAAGTCGAATAAGCCACCCTTCCCTGCTCCAGTTGTATTCTGTAACCCACATTCCTGGTGTGCACCTTTCCAGCCTGTGGCTAAAGCAGAGACCCTCAAAGAAGTGGTTGGTCAGTGCCTCCAAGCATTGAGTGGAATGGATGCCGATGGGTCTTGGGAGGTAGCTAAGGGGCAGCCTTGTGCACTTTCCCAAACATACAAGGGGACCTGCTGAAAGGTGAGAAGGCTTGAAACAGAGCACGCAATTCATCAGCGCTCCCAAGGCCAGGCTGAACAGCTGAGTTACGCAACAGGAACAGTGCTTTGGGATCTAGAGTTGATGCTAATTATCAATGCTAAATAATTGGGCAGTGGAAAGTCTCACTCTACCCCTGAGGGACATTGAAGTTTGTGGTGTTCCTCTACGATCCAGTGCGGTTTTATCTGATCCACACAGGGCCACAGGGACCAGCACTACATTGCTTCAGCAAGGGGTTAGTTGAAGGCAAGTGCTATGCTGAGGCTGCTGCACAATTAACAGGGACATCCAGCATTTTGGGCCTGGGGTTCCCATTTGCCAGAGCTCCTGCCAAGCACTGTGCTCTCAACACCCTCTGTGCATCCATCTGAATGAAGAGCAGCCTTCGGGTAGGTCTGAATTATGCTCTGTAACAGCCCCACTAAGAAGCCGCTCTGCAGGCTGCAGCAGCTGAAATATCCCAATCATCCTCTGGTTTGCTGCTGATCCTCAGGCATGGAGAAGGAGGACACGTGGAACACTGCACCCACCCTCCCTACCCAGGGATCCTTCCAGCTACTTCTGGTTTTCGACTTCTTCAGCAAGAGAGGGACAACAGCAGCATTCCAGGCAGGAAGGTGAGACTTGCTCAATATGCCCCTTCCTGCTCTTGGTCCCAGCTGCAGTCTCCAGCTTACCAGAATGTGGTCAGGTACAGCATATTTTGCTATCTTGGAAGCCACTATGGTTTTGAGCTCTTCTTTGACACGGTCTACACAAGTTGTCTGCTCCTTTACCACTATGAAAGCAAAGGCACCTGGAAGACAAATGAGCAGAAGCCAAATACCTCACATTAGATCCTGGCTCGCAAGACCAGTGATGCTCATTCGAATGCCAAGGGAGGTTTCACACCATTCCTATGTGCAATCTAGGGACTGCCAAGAAAACCACAGGTTTACAAAACAGAGTCAGACACCAGCCCTCAAATCATGTCCCAGCTTTGTCTTGGCATCTATGGACCAGGCTCATCTCAGTGACAATGGCAACAACAACTCAACATAATTTACCAAAGTATCATTGGGATCAGAAGCTGGCCAGCACAAATCAATTATTCCCATTCTGTTCAAAGAACATCCCTTTCTAAGAGACGCACAACCCTTTTTAAGGAAGCTCTACAACATACATCAACACTGTATATGAAACTAGTTTAGGGGAGTAATACCTGCATTTGGCTGCAGTTATTTTCATGGCTGGTTTTGCCTCTTGGCAATGCAAATCAGTCTAAGGATGACTGCACTTCATGCTCCCTAGGCACCTCCTAACACAAAGCCCAGGTTAGAAATTAAGGAAAGTGTATGTAGATGTCATAGAATCATAGAATGGTTCAGGTTGGAAGGGACCTTAAAAATCATCCAGTTCCAACCCCCGCCATGGACACAGACACCCTACTCTGCATCAGTCTGCTCAAAGCCTCATCCAACCTGGCCGTGGAGACCTCCAGGGATGAGGCAGCCATGATTCCGCTGGGCAACCTACGTCAGTGCCTCATCACCCTCACAGGAAAACATTTCTTCCCAAGATCTCATCTAAACATCCCCCTTTTCAGCTTAAAACCATTCCCCTTTGTCATATTCCCTGTAGTCCCTGATAAAGAGCCCCTCCCTAGGCTTCCTGTAACCCCCTTAAAATACTGGATGGTTGTTATAAAGTCTACCTGGAGCTCTCTTTTCTTTACATACCTTCTCCTTTGATCTTGTGTGGATACCCAATCACAGCTGTCTCAGGGACCTCAGGGTGATCAGCCTTCACAGAAAGTGAAATAAAAATAGACAAAAATAAAAATTAAAACATAGAAATAAGTAGAAAAATAGAAATAAAAATAGAGCATAACAACTGCTTCAAGCCCTGCAGAGTCTGCACCAGTTGCTCTAGGAACAAAACACCTTGCCACAGCTCACCCTCCCCTCAGCCAATTCTGCTGAAAGGCTAAGGACAACAGGAA
>WAAB01002730.1:90789-120720 GCA_013389865.1 Piaya cayana
AAAAATCATCCAGTTCCAACCCCCGCCATGGACACAGACACCCTACTCTGCATCAGTCTGCTCAAAGCCTCATCCAACCTGGCTGTGGAGACCTCCAGGGATGAGGCAGCCATGATTCCGCTGGGCAACCTACGTCAGTGCCTCATCACCCTCACAGGAAAACATTTCTTCCCAAGATCTCATCTAAACATCCCCCTTTTCAGCTTAAAACCATTCCCCTTTGTCATATTCCCTGTAGTCCCTGATAAAGAGCCCCTCCCTAGGCTTCCTGTAACCCCCTTAAAATACTGGATGGTTGTTATAAAGTCTACCTGGAGCTCTCTTTTCTTTACATACCTTCTCCTTTGATCTTGTGTGGATACCCAATCACAGCTGTCTCAGGGACCTCAGGGTGATCAGCCTTCACAGAAAATGAAATAAAAATAGACAAAAATAAAAATTAAAAAATAGAAATAAAAAAAGTAGAAAAATAGAAATAAAAATAGAGCATAACAACTGCTTCAAGCCCTGCAGAGTCTGCACCAGTTGCTCTAGGAACAAAACACCTTGCCACAGCTCACCCTCCCCTCAGCCAATTCTGCTGAAAGGCTAAGGACAACAGGAAAGCTCGATCTGCCTTCCTACTGGTGGGACAGCCATGGCTACATCTCTGGGAGTAGCATTTACCCACTGGATTTGCCCTGCTTTTAAACACACAAATAAGCACTCTGACACTGCTAAGCCCGCTGCACACCAAGCTGAATCTACACCAGCTCGAAACAAGCTTTCTCTTTCTTTGTCTGTGCATGTGCATGGCTACCATCCTAAGTGGGGGCTGACCACTGCCAAACCACAAGCAAAACCAGTCCTACATTGCTCCAGGCCACAGGGAACTGCTGCCAACAGAGCAAAAGTGAAGCTGCCAACATCACAGTCCACATCTGAGTGGGGTCTGTAAGTGCCCAAAGCACACCAGAAGGCAGAAATAATAGGCCTCTTCATCTTCCAGAAGGGGAGAAGGGTTTTGCTGAATGCATATTTTTATTACTATGCTACAGAACAGTGTTTGTTTCTGTCACGCTTTAGAGTGTAATTTAACATTCTTGTGCAGTAAAAAGATAATTTGTGTACAGACCAGAAGAAACTGCATATCTGAACACCCCACCAAAAACTGGCTTATGATATCCTAGATTAAAATATGAAAGAAATCATCACAGAGCAATCTAAGTACATAAATATGCTTGCATACACACATGCATACACATATACAGAGTGGGAGAGGAACTGGATCCTGTATCTACAATCACAAATCCAGACGGACTAAAGATTTACTCACAGAGTAAGATCCTGCGTGTCATGCAAAAATGGCTCAGGTTTATCAAACACTACATTTAAGCACCATTTGCAGGCAAGGCACATAATATAGAAATAAATATTCAGGTCAAGCTTTGAAGATAAATGCTCTGAGGACTTTTTGTTTTCCATTCTCTCAGCTAATATTTTTGTCTCAAAATGAGGGGCTAGCTTTGCAGCTGACATGAATCAGGGTTGCTTCATATTTAACACTGCTGAATTCCCAGTCATACTCAGCTAGTTCACACGAGCAAGAATGACAGATTCAGGAAGAAGAGGTTAGATGTTAGCAGAGGGGAAAGAACAAACAGGAGAGACAATTCCCTATGGAGTGTCCACCAGCATCCAAAATTACAACTGCAACAGGACAGAGCTTTGATAGCCCAACTGCAGGGACTGCCCATGGTATGACTGTTCTCTCACTTGCCCATTTGTTATCTCCTGAATAAGGATGCTGCTTCCTTTTGCACATTTGCTATTCATGATGCATCAAGCTGCTGCATGTATGCAGGGGCAGGGGTTTAAAGGCAACAGACCCTGTGCTTGCTTGAAGGCATAAAGCTTCCTTCAAGGGGCCACCCTGTCCCACAGGTATGCCCTGTCAAGGGACCTCTACCTGCTCAGGACTTACCATTGCATCTTCTATCTCTGCCGTCCCAAGCCTGTGTCCACTGATGTTAATGACATCATCCATACGCCCTGTTATCTGGTAGTAGCCTTTCTCGGTCCTGTAAGCACCATCCCCTGTGAAGTAGTAACCTACAGCAAAGACACACGGTGGTCAGCAGCAGGAACTGTGCCAGCCTGTAGCTCTGGGCTCTGACACAAACAAACAATGCTCTGGGATGGCAGGTAGGGTGGAGTGGGTCAGGCAATTCACAGGGACTCCTAAGCTTACAGCTGTATGACCTGCCACACACCATTTCCCTCTTCCCTCTGCCATCCCCAGCCTCTGTCTGCTTTGCCTACACTCAGCTGGCTACTAGCAAGCACCTGAGCAGCACCAAGACAGTGAAGGCCAGATGTTTGCCAAGATGGGCAAAATCCCTGCAGGCAATCAGCAGCAAACAGTGGCTCATGGTCCCTGTAGGAAAACCAAGGCCAGCAACAAGTTTTGCCAAGGGAGGTTCAGATTACACATCAGGAAAAATTTCTTCACCAAAAAGGCTATTGGGCACTGGCACAGGCTGTGCCAGAATTGGCTGAGTCCCCATCCTTGGAGGGACTTAAAAGACAGATAGATAAGGGGCTCAGAGATATGGCTTAGTAGTGGACAGGTATGGTTAGCCTTGATGACCTCAAAGGTCTTTTCCAACCAAACAATTCCATGATCTTATGAACACAGCATGGTGATGCTTTGTTGGACTGACAAAAACAAGGAGAGTGCTCTCTGATCTCCCTCAGCTTTACACATCCACAGCTGCAGAGCAATACAGCTCAGGCTCTAAAATAAAACCACTTCAAATGCCATCTGCCAGGAAGCCACAGGCTATTGGGCTGCAAGCTACACCCAGCAGTCATGGAAAACTAAAACTGTCCAGCTGAAAGGGTGCAGTTCTATTACATTTTGTAGGTGGGAACACTGTTAATTTCTTTAATCGCTTACACTGGGACTGATAAAAAGTCACTTTCACTCCAGGCTAACAAAGATTCAGATCCCAGATAACAGTCCCTCTCCATCATATGAGCATATGAGTATTGCAGAAACACTGCTATCAGGTTAGCTGAAAAAGAAAACCCTTGATAAGCATGGTGTTTGGAGAGTCTAAACCTTCTGATGGAAACTGAAAAAGACCCAGTGGTTCCAGGAAGCTCTAGTGTCACTGAGAACACATCTGGGGACACAGACTGTGTTGGCTTCTCATCAAAGCCATGTTGCCATCTGAATTGTTCCTATGGCACTTCCGAGCAGAAGCAGTCAGCTAGTACTGTGAGATCTGAAGATGGTTCCTGCCAGGACCCATTTGGCCTTTAAGTCATGCCTCCAGCCCTTCCAAATCAATTAAACAACTGCCTGCTAACAAGATTTCAGATGCAAACAGGTAGTAAGTTACGAGGAACTACAAGGTCATTCAACTCTTACCAGCTTCCTATTCTTATTTTCCAACCCTTTTTCACAACTTACAGGATTACCTCTCTAATTCTTGCCTACCTTTCAAATCCCTTTCAATTGCTACCCTGATTGTCCAATCTCCTGCAACAAAATGTTTCCCTGACACTTCTAATTAGTGCCAGATACATTGATCATGTTTTTAAAAAAAGGAAGGATGTCACACAGCCTGTGACAGTAGCAGTGAGATTCAGTGATGTGGGGGTAATTTCCCATCCAATACTCCTATTTCCCACTGACACACAAACAGCCCCAAAGAAAAGGTGTTTGGACTTCAGAATGCAGGCATTAAAAATGTCTAAAAAATAAATTTCCTTTTGACAGCCAGAAAGGCCAATACTATCTCAGACCATTAGTGCACACTTGCAACGTGTGACCCACAGCCCAAGGAAATAGGATCTGGCTGGCACAGAAATATCACAAAGGGTTGCTGAAAACATTCTGTGTGTTTATACAGCAGCACAACCTACCTTCCCTTAGCTCTTTCCTTACCTGGGTAGACATTGAAATAGGCATCAAGAAATCGCTGGTGATCTCCATAGATTGTTCTTGCCATGCCAGGCCATGGCTGGGCAATGCAGAGCGCACCAGACACATCATTGCCCTCTATAACCTTTCCCTGCAGGTTCAAGCACAGGAGGGATGTTCAGGTGAATAAAATAGGAATAGTTAGTGCTTCTGTGTCTCTGATGTGACAACAGCCACCCTGCTACTCACTGCAGATTGCCCATGGAGGGCCACAGGTGAAGAAAATGAACCCACTCCTCCCTCACCCCTTGAGGCTAGGAGCACAGCAGATAAGACACTTGTAAGACTAAAAGACAAGTGTGTGCTGTGATTCTCCAGAGGGCAAGGCCAGCAAAGATCAGTCAAGCAGCCAGAGGATGCCTGGGATGAGGCTAGCAAGGAAATGCCTGGGTCCTGCTTTCCACTTGTGTTAATTGTGACAATCTCTTACTAAACTGCTTACAAAGATTATATCCATTACAGTTTAACAGAGCACTGCAGCCCAGAGAGGGATCACTCTGCACAGCTTCATAGGCCAGCACCAGCTCTCTCACTGAAAAACACACTTGTAGGGCCTCATGCTTTGCATTTCCCTTGGAAAACTCCACCAGTCTCATTGGCTGCTTCAGTCTTGCCACATCACTGGATGTTACATGCGCTGTTCCAGCTGTGTGACTTCAAACTGCTCTCATAAATGGAAGCAGCAGCTCTTAATTAGAAGCAGTGCAAGACCATAGAAGTGGTGCTGAAAAAGCAAACATCCCTCTAGAGATCTGCAGGCAGCTTGCAACACCCAGCTGGCAATCTCCATGGACATTTCAGACATGCTTGGTACATGAATTCCTCATCTATTCTACCATTTCAATGAAGGAAAAAACATCCTTCCAGATCCTGTTCCTCTACCACAGGAAGGTGATTAAGGCAGTGATATGAAGTAGCTTCTCTTTCAGACATCCAGTACAGCTTCAACTCACATGCTCATCCATCAGCACGGGAACAATCCCAAAGAAAGGTCTCATAGCCATAGCTGGAAGAATCTCAGCTTTCTCCTCTGAAGGCCGTGGGGCAATGCAGATACCACCAGTTTCTAGAAGAATAATGAAAAACAGAGAATTTGGAGTCCATCCAATGCTGGATGAAAATGAATGTCAGTTTTTCTTAGTTTAAAGAACAGAACAGTGAAGACTTCTTGCAATAAAAAGCCCCTGGGAAGGAACTATGCAACACCAAATAGCATAGCAATCTGAAACATAGGATCTGGAGAACAAATTTTACAAGGAATAGCTGACGGAACTGGGATTGCTTAGCTCGGAGAAGTGGAGGCTGAGGTGAGACCTCATCACCCTTACAAGGACCTGAAAGGAGGCTGCAGTGAGGTGGGTGTTGGTCTCTTCTCCCAAGTAAAAAGTAATAGAACAAGAGGTAGTGGCCTCAAGTTTCATCAGGGGAGGTTTAGAAAAACTGAAAGAGTGGTGAAGCATTGGAAGAGGCTGCTCAGGGAAGTGGTGGAGTCTCCATTCCTGGAGGTGTTCAGAAGACATGTCAACATAGCACTTTGGGACATGGTTTAGTAGACACAGTGGTGTTGGGCTGATGGTTGCACTGGATGATCTTAGAGGTCTTTTCCAACCTTAATGATTCTATCGTTCTGTCATTCTATGAAAGCAGCACAGACCTGATAAACCGAGAGCACTTTATGAGTACAACAAAGGCTTAAACACAGAAAACGTCTGGCAAGCCAGGACACCACCACCAAGATCCATTCTATCTACAGAAGACAGAAAGCTGCAGGCAGGCCCTTACCTTGGTGAGCTTGGATTAAGGAGTAACGACTCCTACTCCCTTCTCTGCATGATGCATCATTCATAGAATCACCAGGCTGGAAAAGACCTCTTGGATCATTGAGTCCAACCATACAATGCTGGCTGCAAAAACTGCTGCCCATCATGGACATCAGTGACAAACCGGGATAAGCAGCTCCCCATCATCCNTACATCAGTGACAAACCACCGAGTGTGGCCAGGTAGCCGCTTCAGGGGATAAGCAGCTCCCCATCATCCCGAGCATCACGATCGCTGACACCTAGCTTAGCTCTTCAAAGGCTTAGCTGAGAGAGCCTATGCAGCCTGCAGCAGCGGCAGCCACCATGTGTGTGTTCAAGAGCCTTCCCCCAGACTCAACCGTGGCAAGTCAATTGGCCACGGTGAAGATTCCCAAGGACTGCAGGCAGCTCTAACACACACCAACACCCTCACAACTCCTTCTCACACTACCAGGGTTGCCTGGTGGCAGGGACAGGTCTCGCCAGCCCCATTTCCTACCCTAGAAGAGATTTTACAGGGAAACTATAAGCATATCAAGGGATTTATCTCCTGGTGCTGTTTTTACAGCTGTCTAAAGTTAGCATGAAAAGCACTTTAGGAGTCTGAATTACTGTTATTACAAAGTATGAGATTAACCCACCCCTGACAGGCAGGTTGAGCTTATCTTCTATTCCCAATTGAATATTTTAATCATCCTTTTTCATTCCTGCTGTGATGAGCACTAAATCAGATTTCAGCCTTAATCAGATCTTTTTCTATTCTAAAACTAATTCAGAAACACAAGAGAGAAACAAAAACAAAGACCATCAGGCTTTTAAAAATACAGCTCTATAAATAAAAGTACGTTCTGCTACTTTGAGAGTGTATTTCTCTACCTGGTCTTTGCTGAAGTTGTGGAAGTGAAACCAGAGACTGAATTTGACCCTGAATTTGCATCCAGCTGCCCTGACATGGTGAGAAGATAGGGTCTTTTTGAGGAACCATAAGCTTCAAGCCTGCAGAAAATAGTTTCCCATGTGGCCTACATACAAAATTATTCCACATTCAGTGATGGCAGACATCCACTTCATGTTTCTGTTTGTTTTGAAAAGCTCATCTTGAATTTTTTCAGAAGAAGGAAGTGTTGATCTCCTTGAGGGCAGGAAGGCTCTGCAGAGGGATCTGGGCAGGGTTGATCAATGGGCCAAGGTAAATTGTATGATATTTAACAAAGCCAAGTGCCGGGTCCTGCACATGGGTCACAACAACCCCATGCAGCGTTCCAGACCTGGGGAAAAAGAGGCTGGAAAATCTGCCTAGGGGAAAAGGACCCAAGGGTGCTGATCGACAACAGCTGAACATGAGCCAGCAGTGTGCCCAGGTGGCCAAACAGACCAACAGCATCCTGGTTAGAAATTGTGTGGCCAACAGGAGCAGGGAAGTCCCCCTGTACTCGACACTGGTGACGCCACACCTTGAATCCTGTGCTCAGTTTTGGGCCCTTCAGTACAGGAAACAGTGAGATGCTGGAGCATGTCCAGAGAAGTGGAACAGAGCTGGGGAATGGTCTGGAGAACAAGTCTTATGAGGAGCGGCTGAGGGGACTGGGATTGTTTAGCCTGGAGAAAAGGAGGCTGAGGGGAGACCTCATAGTTCTCTTTGGGAGTTTGTAGTGAGTTGGAGGTTGGTTCTTTCTGCCAGGTAACAAGGGCTAGGATGAGAGGAAATGGCCTCAAGTTGTGCCAGCAGAAGTTTAGATTGGATATTAGGAAGAATTTCTTTACTGAAAGAGCGGTGAAGCAGTGGAACAGGCTGCCCAGGGAAGTGGTGGAGTCTCCATTCCTGGAGGGGTTTAAAAAAACGTGTAGAGGTGGCAGTTTGAGACATGATTTAGTAGGCACAATAGTGTTGGGCTGATGGTTGGACTGGATGGTCTTAGAGGTCTTTTCCAACCTTTATGATTCTATGATTCTATGAAATGAATGGTTGTTCTTCCTAAGCCAGTACTCATTCTGAACCCAGCACTGAGAGCTATATTTCAGCATGGGTTTTGCCACATCCTACACTTTCTGCAGCCAGTTTCACAAAAGGCAGTTAAGTCGCATTCCCAGGGCAGCTGCACAGTGGCAGGGATATATTAAAAATTATTTGCATTTTAAAGACCTATTTTAAACTGGTTTAGAAGTACCATGTTAGCCTCTGACAAATGACAGTCAGCAAGGCTTCCAAGCTCCACCTTGTCCCAATGAAGCATGTCTCTTTAGAGGCAGACCTAGCAGAAGAAAAACCCTACTTGCATGGTTCCTGTGCGTATGCTGTCACCACAAAGCAAATCCATCCAGATTTTAGAACCATAGAATAACAGAATGATCTGAGTTGGAGAGGACCTTAAAGATTAATGAGTTCCATGCCCCCTGCATTGGGCAGGGACACCTTCCACTGGATCAGGTTGTTCAAAGCCTCATTCAACCCGGCCTTGAACACCTCCAGGGATGGGCAGCCATGACTCATCTGGACAGCCTGTGCTAGTGCCTCACCACCCTCACAGGAAAACATTTCTTTCTAAGATCTCATCTAAATCTCCTTTCTTTCAAATTAAAACTGTCCTCATTCATCCTCTCTCTGCAAGCCCTGATAAAAAAGCCCCTCCCCAGCTCTCCTGTAGGCTCTTTTAGTACTGGAAGACTGCTCTAATGTGCAAGCACACACTGCTGGCTCATGTTGAGTTTCTCATCCACTAGGATGTCCTTTCAAGCAAGGACAGCAAGAATCTGAGCAGGGATGGTGATGGATCAAAACAGGCTTCCCTCTGCTGTGGGTAAATAACTGCAGAGTGAAGCATGTATACTTCCACTATTGTCTTCACCACCAGAGATAGATTGGGCTGACTGATTTCAGGAGAGAATCCATCTCAGAAGCACCACCATCTAAATCACTGTAAGAAGGCATCAACAAAAAAAAGCTTCCAGGGTCTATTCGGAGATGTCTTTAAAAAACAGCTTTTGTTCCCAGCTGCATAAATCAGCTGTGGGGTTTTTTATGAAACCAATAAAAAAAAACCCCTCATGTCTCTTCTGCACTGAAACTCACACACAGCTTTGATTCTATTCCTGTCAATCAGAGCACAGCATTATCTAATATTTTAACAGTAAGAGCCATAGGAATTTTCCATCTCTCTCATCTGCAAATACCATGCTAGTTAAACTGCTTCTCATAATTGCTATCTCACTCATTTGCTGATCCAAAGACTTTCGAGTGGATTCTTAAATCACCATTTGCTGAACTTTATGCCTACCAGGCTTCATTAGCTGGCAACACGCTGGCGCTTCAGAAAGCAAGAGACCGTAGAGGACACTGCATACAACACTACAATTAACAAGCTTTATTGGAATTGTCTATGAGAGGTGACACTGCAGGCTCACAGCCAGCATCCATCAAACCATTTCTATGATCTCTTTCCACGCTCCCTTTACATTCAACTGGCATATTTAATGTTTCCAAGATTAATTTGGCTTACTCTTTATTGGAAGCATCCACTGTGGGGAAAGATTGATTCCACTTTTTAACAAAATCAATTTCATGAATATTTATCATTATGTGATGCTTCAAGCAGCCAGTAACTGTTTACCTGCAAAACTATGCTCAGTTCAAGGTAAGATCAAGCACTCTGCTCTTACAGACTTTCCATCAAATGTTCTTTAAACTCTCACATAACAGTTCTGGCTCCAAAAAAACCTGGGAGAAATATAGTTTAACATAAGATCTAACCCTGTACTGTAGAGGAAATAGGAGACACTGCCTGCACACTGCAGGCACCAGTTAATTGCAGACAAATAAAAAAAGTGTTAGAGCAAAACCAGATTCTTCTAAACTCCATCACTGTACAGTAACCAACTGCTTCTCCACTGTTTTATTTCAGAACAGTGAGGAGGAAAACATGTAACACCTAACCAGTCAGCTTTCCTTCTGCTCATCATGTGAGAACCCATATGGTTTATGAGTTCAGTAATTTAAGTAGATAGTAGTTAACACTGCTGCTCTGAATTCCGAGGTTGTTTTATTTCAGATCTTAAAATAAAAAGAGTCTGGTCTGGATTAAATGGAGCTTGGTTGTGTGCCAGAAGCTAATTCATGACATTGAGATGGGCCGCAGGGATTCTGAAGAGAGAGACTGCTAGCTGGGATAAGGATAAAATCAGGACCAACTTGACGGGAAAGGGAATGAATATTCCACCCAATGGCAGCCGGAAACTTAAGAGTGGCTTTTATTCAGCAGAGATAGAATGGCAACAGCTATGCCGCACCCTTGGTGTGGCCAGCAGGAGTAGGGAAGTGATCATACCCCTGTACTCAGCACTGGTGAAGCTGCATCTCAAATTCTGTGCTCAGTTTTGGGACCCTCCATACAAGGAGGACATTGAGATGCTGGAACGTCTCCCAAGAAGGGGAACAGATCTGAGGAAGGGTCTGGAGTACAGGGGCTGTGGGAGTAGCTGAGGGAACTGGGATTGTGCAGCCGGGAGAAGAGAAGGCTAAGGGGAGACCTCATTGCTTTCTACAGGACCTGAAAGGAGATCATAGTGAGGCAGGTGTTGGTCTCCTCTCCCAAGTAACAAGCAATAGGATGAGATGAAATAGCCTCAAGTTGTGCCAGGGGAGTTTTATACTGGGTGTTAAGAAAAAAAATTCTTTACTGAAAGAGCGGTGAAGCATTGACAGAGGCTGCCCAGGGAACAGGTGGAACCTCCATCCCTGACGGTGTTCAAAAAACATGTAGATGTGGCACTTTGGGATATGGTTTAGTAGACATACAGGTGCTGACAGGTGGACTGGATGATCTTAGAGGTCTTTTCCAACCTTATGAGTCTATGATTCTTTGACTCTATAATCCCTGAAGTCTGTAGCTCCACGGAAAATTGTAGTTCACAACTTGAGGGCATATTGAAAGACATCCTTAGCAACTTTTGATTACTGGTGCCCAGAAGAGAGAAGTGGGTGCTGAGGAAGGAGCTGAGAAGAAGCTGCAGGACTCTCAGGTGCAGGGTCTCATCAGCCAGCAGAGCCCCAGACAGAGTGCAGCACTATGGCCTCTCTCCACTGCAGGTCCAGGAAAGCAGGTGACAGGGACCAGCTCAGCATCAACTGGAGAGGCATCTATGAGAGCCAGTCACTCTGTCCCACAGATTTTAAGTGCAAAAAAGCCTTAACTGATGCACACAGCTGTGCCAAGCATGTCACTAAAACAGAAGCACACTCCTTTTTCAGGCATCAAATATCCAGGTCCAAAGCAACTACAGCATACAACTTCACTCCTGGGCTGCCTGCTCCTAGCAGCCTCCTACCCACCCAAAGCACAGCCAGCAAGCCTCAGCTCACTCCCTGTCAACCCACCAGAGCAGCTGCACTGGGTCACTTTGACTACACAGCTTAACTTGCCGCCCTTCTCTATTCATTCCCAGGAAGGGAAACAAAGCACACCTAAGTACAGATTACGGCTATATGGTGCTATAAATGTGTTTTCATGATAAGACTATATCAAGGTCAACGCAGTTGCATAAATAATCGAAAACAAGGTTTGCAATTCAAGCTGCCTCCTCCCAGCTTTACCCAGAAATTCAATCTTCGCCTCCTGTTTCTAGAACCAATTGAGATTTTCCAGCATTCAAAATGCCAAAGAACATTTAGAGGGGAAAAGAAAGAAACACCACCACTAGTGCTTTTATCACATTGCTGTTATGTGCCGGAATTCCCAAGTTACTTTCAAAATCAGATCAAAATTCGAGGTTTTGACAAACTCGTGGGATCAAACTGAAATGTTATTAATTCTTCTCTCCCCACTAGCAACCTCTCCACACTCCCCAGTGATGTCTGATGTCCTTTACCTGTCTGCCACCACGTGTCGACGAGGGTGCAGCGCCCTTCTCCCACCACATGGTAGAACCATTGCCAGGCTTCATTGTTGATGGGCTCTCCAACTGGATCGAAAGAAGTAAGGAAGCAGCCTGAGGCTGGGGTTTGGTGTACAACACACTGGATGCATGATCTTTAAGCAGCATTTTTGCTGGGATGTGCAAAGGACTGACTTTATCCCGAAAGGCAAGCAATAAATATCCCCGAAGCAATTAATCAATGCAAGTCATGCATAAGAACCTTCAGAAAACTAAATAATGCAGGAAAATGCTGCTTAGGACACCTATGCCAATAATATTCAAAGTGATGTTATTTACCATGGGATAAATCTTTTTACTAAAGAATGCAATCATGCAAAATAAGCCAGAAAACAGGCAACCACACTAAGGTTCAATGGCCCCAACTTCAGCTTGTTTCTCCTTCTGCTAAGAAAGTATCTAAAAAGCCAGGCAGGGAGCCTGATTTAGCATCTATTCTTAACCTCAACCCCTTTGGCCGGCTGAGCTCCTCTGGTTACTTCATTTCACCAGTCAGAACCCCCCCGTCTTTTTCAGAAGTAGTACCTGATCCCAAAGTCTTCAAAGAAGATCTGTCATATTTCTTCACCCACTCCTCTCCGTAATTCAGCAGCAAGCGTATAGCTGTAGGTGCTCCATAAAACTGATTAATTTTCAACCTTTGTACCACTTCCCAGTAACGACCTACAAGATGACAAACACCCTTTTAACCTGTCTCGCACTAACATACCACCACAAACGCTAAACGGGAAGGTTAACAGCCAAAGCTAAAGCTGTGCCTACTGTGAGTACAGAACAAAACCAATGCCAATGTTTTTATTTCAACCTGGATGCACAAATGTTCCTGAATGTTGCAGATACACATTCCCAAGAAATGAAGCTTACCTCCCCTGAGGAGGCAGGTCCCACTGGACAGGTTTCTCCATCTCCTTTGTCACACTGCCATGTCTAGCCAAACTTTTTCCCACCACTTCCTCACCTGGGTCAGGGTACACTGGAGTGCTTTCAAAGAGGACAGAGGTGGCTCCATTGCAGAGTGGTCCATACACAACATAGCTATGTCCTGTGATCCAGCCAATGTCAGCCACACAGCCAAAAACATCACCTTGCTGGTAGTCAAATACATACTGCAAAGATAAATGTAAGGCCAGCTGACTTACTGTTGGCAGGCATGGAGAGCTTAAAGGTAAGGTGCTGGACTAGTCATATCCATGTGGGAGCAAGAGAGCACACAGGGCTAGCGGAGCCAGACACGCAGGACATGGCAACACAATGGTCAGCCCAAGGTGAGGAAGCAAATCAGAGCGGGCAGTACCAGGGCTTTCAGTCTCCTGACTGCTTTTGCAAACACCCAGGGAGCATGGCTTTACCAGGAGCCTCTCAGAGCGGAGAAAAAATAACCTACAACCAAAGCCCAGAGCCCTGGATCCCGTAGTAGGCATCCTTAAACAAGCCCATGTAGGAGGGATGACCCTGAACTGCAGGGAAGTTGCAGGACTCAGAGACTTAGACCCCTCACCAATATCAACAGGTTTCCATGAGAGAGCTGGAGAAATTCATACATGTTCATTAAATGTTTTCCAAAAAACATTCTTAGCTGCTCACCTTCTCTATCAGTGTTTATCATTTTCCAGATGCTCCCCTCTCTCTACTCATTAAATTCAAGATTAATATCTTAGACAACTCATTATGTTGTTTCAGTTATGGATAATGCTCGCCACTATAAATCTAATTCCTCAACTGTGTGAAGAGGTCCTGACTCATAAGGCACAGTCAGCTTTATGTTTTAAATGAAAGAAAGTGGATCAGAACTGAAAAAAAACACAGCCCTGGAGTGTATGACATGTCACCCATGAGTGTGCAAAGACCCCAGAGGCCATGCAGACCAGCTGATCCCTCTACCTAGAGGAGCCAATTTTCACTTACCTTTGTTACTGCCTTTCCCTGTCAGACTCTAAACAGACCACAGGTGTTTACAGTGTCCCCCTGCACATCTGCACCAGGGTGCAGGATCTACCTTCTGGACTAAGGAAGAGATGCCTTGGCAATCATGCAGTCATTTAGAAAAGCTGATGTAACAAAAACCCTTCACATGAAGAAGTCTGACACTTATACATTTAAATCTTCTAAAAGTTTAACTGTGCCAGCCTGAAGCAAGAAGACCTGATTACAAACAGAGTGATAGGAAAAAAAAAAACAGATGGAGATCTCTCACTGCAGTCCTCTCCACGTCTCGCTGTTACCTTTCCATATACAGACCTTGGACTAGAAGCTTCAAGAAGCAGTGTCTTGATTTTTATCTTTTATGAGAAAGAGGGTTAAAACGCTTAGCCTCAACCACACGGAAAAGCAACTCAAAGCTGTGGCCATGGAGCATGAATGCAAAATTGATCTTCAGACAAGTTACTTCGAGACATGGTTTAGTTGGCATGGTGGTGTTGGGCTGATGGTTGGACTGTATAATCTTTTCCAACTTTAATGATTCTATGACCCTAAGTGCTATGCAGACAGTTTGTTCTAAGGGTCCAGATCCATTCTGAAATAAAAATAGCCAGTATTCCACTGCAAAATTGTGCAGTAACACTCACATTAACAATGCCAAGAAGATACTTAACAGAATCTCCTTAGTTGCATCACTTCAATGTTTGCAAATTTTGGTCTGCAACACCAGCACATTTTAAATGCAGAAGCAGCTGCACCACAGCTTCCTTCCTCTGCTTTGCATAGTACTGTATTTCCCAGGAATAAATCTCAAAGATTAATTACAAGTTCTCAGACATTTTCAGATTGTTTACACCCAGCAAGCCAACTGGGCAGCAATCACAGAACACAGCCACCCCCACCAGTCCATGTCCCTCTTGTTAAGCACTGTCAAAAGTTAAATGAACCTCTTCCAGAGGGTGCAGCTGAATTACCTTGTGTGTGAGAGCAGCGTACAGCAGGTATCCAGCCTGGGTGTGTACAATCCCTTTGGGTTTCCCAGTGCTGCCAGAGGTATACAGCATGAAAAGCATGTCCTCACTGTCCATGCTCTCTGGAGTGCATACAGAAGCTGCCTTGGCCATCTCCTAGGGACAAAAAAAAAGGTGGTAATGACAGGAAGACTTTGGTTCTATGGAGCCAACCAATATTCCATCTCTATGCATGCCAGAAGAGTCCAGAGACAAGAACCACTGTTGCTGCTGCCCCCTCACAATGTC
Source organism: Piaya cayana (assembly GCA_013389865.1). Lineage (NCBI taxonomy): Eukaryota > Metazoa > Chordata > Aves > Cuculiformes > Coccyzidae > Piaya > Piaya cayana. Next base: position 105,668 of record WAAB01002730.1, read on the forward strand.
CATGGTATCACAGGTTATACGTCTTCATCTAGTGGAAAGGTTCCTGTGCACACACGGCATCTGCCAGATGCAGAAATCAAGGGGAATTGGCCAGATAAAGTAACATTTCAGAAAAAAAAAGAAAGACATTTCAAGTCCTTGCAAGCTGCTGGTAGAAAACCAAAGTGTGACTGCAAACATGAACCATACATGCCAGCAGCAGCAAGGATGACTGGACACTGTGCAGGATCTTCTTTTCCCTTTTAAAACTGCAGTGCCAAAACATTTATCAGCCTTCCCTGGCTCCAGCAGTGGACAACTGTCCTGTCCATTTGATCCTCAGATACCAGTAGCTTCTACTCATGACAAAGAGTGTGTTTTACTCTGCCTCTGTTGCTCTCCTCACACTCCACTGTTTGGCAAGGTGGGTGAGCTTGTCTCCTCATTGCTACAGTCAGAACCACAGGAAGGAAGGATGCAATGTCCTGTGAGGTCAGAGCACACTTCTAGTCCAGCCCGTGTGCCAAGCCCAGCAGCAGAAAGGGAAACAATATGCTTTGAACAAGAAGCTTGTGGTCACTACACCTCCTAGCAGCAGAGGGCTTGTCTGCCAGATGGTAGATTTTTCAGGAAGAGGTTAAACATTTTTTCTTATGCATGCACAAACTTGCAATAATCCCTGTGTATGCCAGATGTTCAACATATGGTTGTAAAAAAAAACACAGTTGGCTTGCTTCTGTCAAGCTCTGTCCTGTTCTAGACGAATAATGACTCCTGCAAGGGTTATCAGGTGGCTCTTTGACATGATTTCTAGAAACTGCCTTTTTACAACTGTACACTGTAAACATGCTATATTTATATATACATATATATATACACACACCTCCATCCACATGCTAGGACAAGATGAAATTGCCTCAAGTTGTGCCAGGGGAGGTTTAGATTGGATATTAGGAAAAATTTCTTTACTGAGAGAGTGGTAAAGCAGAAGAGGCTGCCCAGGAAAGGGATGGAGTGTCCGTCTCTGGAGGGGTTCAAAAAAAGTGTAGACATGGCACTTCAGGACATGGTTTAGTAGGCATGGTGGTGTCAGGTGGGTAGTTGAACTGGATGATCTTAGAGATCTTTTCCAACGTTTATGATTCTATGATTTACAAGGAAATGTTACCAAGGGCAGGTCAAGTTACTTAGAAATGTCTGACAAACAGAAAATTAGTAAAATATTAATGGCTGCTAGGGCCAGCTGTAATTCTTAGCTTCCAAATTACAGCACTCCTGCTCATCTCTGGCATTTATCTTGGCATTTTAGCACAGCCAATTCAGGCTGACTTGCCAGTTTTTGAAATTAAGATGAAGCTCTCATATGTCCCATTACAACATGAACTCACATTTTGCAGTAGCTATTACACAAGAGTGGGAAAGCACAACTACCATAAAGAGAGTAAGAGTTAACAGCATTAATGGTTTCATTCTTGTTAGTTTCAGACCCTACAACTGACAATGGGCTCAGCTCAGCTCTTGGATTACCAAAGTACATTGGGCTGTTTGCCAGACTGAGGAAAATCCTCAGAATGTGCTTTGTGGAATAAGGAGGAGCAAAACAATTTCTGAACAAAACCTGCCTGCTCTGTTTCACTTCCCCTGTAGCTGCTCCTATCTCACGTAACCAGCACAGGGACTCCTGCGTAATTACACTGGCTGCAGACAGATGATTTCCAGGCACTATTGTGATGAGTCCTTTCTGTTTACTGCTGCTGGCAAACTGATAAAACTACTTCTGCAGCAGGCTGCAGTCCCATGTGTACCAGCTAAACACATTAAAATGAGTGCTGTTTTCTTCCCCAGGAAGCAGTTTCTAAATATTCCCAAGCCATCACCATCCTCCCATCATGGGGTAATTCCAACACTGTATTAAGTCTTTCCAGGAACTTGATTATTTCTGCACTGCCTTTCAGCAGTGTCCAGTGTAACAGCGCATGTGACAAAGCAGAACAGAGTGTCTGAACAGAGTATAATAGCAGCAATGGTATCAGGGCACTCTGGGTCTCTCATTCCTTAAACCTCAGAACTGTTTGCAAGGCTATTAAAATGGAGCAGTAAACTCCCTGCCCATGCAGTGATTAATAAGACGTAGATTGAGCTGCCTCAACTCACAGTCCCTGCAGGGTTAAACACAGGCAATCCATCTGAGGATGAAGATCTAGATGCCATAAGGGGCATCTCTCTTTCATCTGCAGAAGTCAGATTCAAAAGGCACAGACGGAGAGAAAGATGATCTAGCCACCACTCAGACCTAAAAGGTGTTATCCAGAGAGTCAGTGGCGGCTGCAGGGACATCCAAATGCTGACACTGCAACATAGCTGCATCCATTAGCCCACCAGCATTCTGTGGCAGCATGGGAAGAGCAGGAAGCACTGAAAACCAGCTCCAGAAGTAGTTTAAAGAGCAGTCACTGTTGGCAGGTCTGGTGCAGCTACATCAGAGTGCCAAGCTGCAGCGGCTGCTTCATAGGCCTTTAGCTGAGCTCACATATGCAAGAGAAGTATGAAGACTGCCTGATCTTCCTTGCCTACGAATTCTCAGTGTGGCAAACATCAAAGACCAAAGCCAAATAACAGATTATGAATTGGATGATCTTTAAGGTCCCTTCAAACCCAAATCATTTTATGACCTACACCTTCAGGAAGACTCTGACACAATGTTCTGCACAGCCCTGCATGGAGTATCTCAGAGATCTCTGTATTAGCTGGTCTCTACATTTATTAGTGAAGCACATTTCTCTCCCTCGGCACAGTAAACATCACATACTTCAAGAAACACCTGGGAGAAACAGGCAAAGTTTACCAACACCAACATACCTCCTCGAGGGGAATATCACGTTCACCCATCTGGACTTTGTTATCTGTCCTCTGAGCCACAAAGACATGTTTGATGCTTGGGCAGTTCTTCACAGCTTCATCCACAGTTGTCTTCAGGTCTATGATTCGACCTCCCCTGACTCCCTGGTTGTAGGTAATAACTGCTTTGCATTCAGCTAAAAAAAGAGAAAACACTAGTAGACACACCAGTCCATTTTCCAGGCTCGTTATGTGCACCCTGCTTTCATTGCTTTTGGGGATGAAATACAGTACAACATGAGTGACAAACACTCTATCATTAAAGAACATTCAGTATCACTGATGGACATTTTAAAACCTGAGACCCACTGAGATTAGGCATAGCAGAAACCTCCAGTCCATCTCCTCCACCACAAAGCAGGATCTGCTCCAGCTAAACTACTTTTGACAGCCGTCAGTCTGATAACAGAATCATAGACTTGTCAAGGTTGGAAAAGACCACTAAGATAATCAAGTCCAACCATCAACACAATACCAACATGCCTATTAAACCACATCTTGAAGCACCACATCAACAGGTTTTTTGAATGCCTCCAGGGATGGAGGCAGCCTGTTCAATGCTTCACCACTCTTTCAGCAAAGAAATTCTTTCCAGTACCCAATCTGAACCTCCCCTGGTGCAACTTTGAGGTCATTTCCTCTTGTCCCATCACTTGTTACTTGTGAGAATAGACCAGCACCCACCTTGCTATAAACTCCTTCTAGGTAGTTGTAAAGAGCAATAAGCTCACCCCTAAAACACCTCCTAAAACACTCCAGTGGTAGCTATTCTACCCCTTCCCACCAGCCCACTCCAATGCCTATCACATGCAGAGAAAGTCTTTCCTAATATCTATCTTAAGCATCACTCACTGCAATTTAAATGACTCAATTCCTGCCTAGCAAAGCCAATGTACAGAAGAGTTTCTTCCCAGTTACCTGTGTTACAGTGAATACGGCTGCTGCAGCCCAACAGTTCACACACTGAAACCAGTGCAAGACCTCCTATGACCATAGTGAACAAGTACCATCTCTGCCCTTTCCCATTCTGTCTCTGGGGCTCCATTGCAAACTAAAGGGAACAGCAGCAAATTAAGCAGCCTCTTGGAGATGTAACCCTGCTTTGTGATACCTGCAGCCTTCTGAAACTCACCTGTACCTGGAGGGGAAAACTTCTGGAAGAGAAGTGGTGGCTGCCCCATCCCTAGCCATGTTCAAGGCCAGGATGGATGAGGCTGTGAGCACCCTGATTCAGTGGAAGTTGGCCCTGCCTATGGCATGGGGGCTAGAACTGGATGAGTTTTAAGGTCTATTCCAACCTGAACCATTCAGATTCTATGAAGCCACAGCATACAGCAAGCACTTTGGCAAAGCACTTCAACTATATTAACTACAAAGCTGTGACTGAAGAGAAATGGTTTTTCAGCCTATCTCCTCCATATAAGTGGCCAAAAGTGAGGGGGAACTAAAAGATGTACTTGCCTTCTATAGATTAACTCTACTAAAACAGGAAAAAAAGGTATGAAATGGTTGAACTGGATGATTCTGAAGGTCTTTTCTGATGCTAATTATTCTACGAAACTTGCTGTAAGACATTCCCTCACATTAGCCAAAAAGAAACGTGACTGCTGGGACATAAGTCACTTGCTGTTTTGTTCTTCCACCAGTATTTTTAGCATTACTTTTTACTTAATCGCACTTTGAGCACTTTGGGCTGAGACCAGCTCTGTGTGTTAGTACATCAGCTAATGGAGCCAGGGCAGGCTGCCAATACCTCCATCGCTATACATAAATCACAATATCACAATTGAGACTGCAGAATTAGCTCTGGGCAGGAGTATCAAAGAAACACCGTGATTATACTGTGAAAGAACAAATCGGACTCCATTCCTAAGCCCTGGTTTTCCCTCCAGCTTCACTGTTATCTGGCAGTAACCCAGCACAGACTGAATGTTAAACAATTTATAAAGTATTTTAAGGCCAGAGGATATTGCGCCTGCTACTAAGGAAAAGGCTCTTCGTAGTACTTTGCAAAGGAGAGTGAATTGTCCTGCCAGCTGAGAATGAGCCTTTTCTCCTTCTGCCAAGAAAACAGAACTAGGATATGGCTTGGAGCACTATCCAGAGGGGTTTGTTCCCCGATCTGTATCTACTTACAGTCCATGATCCTCCCAGCTAAAGATTCCGCACTGAATCCAGCGAAGACCACAGTGTGGACAGCACCAATCCTGGCACAAGCCAGCATGGCTGCGACAGACAAGGGAGACACAGACATATAGATGGCCACCTTGTCCCCTTTCTGTATCCCATATTTCTTCAGGGTGTTGGCAAGACGGCAAGTCAGATCCAGAAGTTCCCTGTGGCACAGAAGCAACATTGTCACACGACTGCATAACGAGTTTTACATGGGGGAGCAAAAAAAAAAAAGGATGAACTTTGCGATCTCCTCTGGAACTCATCATCTCAGCAGTACAGAGCACACCTATGAGTCTTCAAGAAGAGTGGTGAGAGCCAGATGACTCCTTTCTTTGGGAAGAGAAGAAAAGGAGGATAGAGAGCAACACTTGCTGCAGAAGGACGAGCGAGTGAGAACCACAGGCACTGCCTGGAGCTGCTGGGCTCTGGTGTGGGTAAAGCCACCAGCTATCCAGTGGCTGTCCATTCCAGACTGTTCACCTGGAACACTGAATCCAGCTCTGGAGCCCTCAGCACAGGAGGCAGGTGGAATTGCTGAATTGGATCCAGAGGAGGGCCACAAAAAATCATCAAAGGCCTGTGAAATCTGCCCTATGAAGAGAGTCTGAGAGAGTTGTGGTTGTTCAGCTTGGATGAGAGAAGACAGAGACAAGAGAAGACTCCAAGAAGACCATATTATGGCCTTTCAATACTTAAAGGAGGCTTCTAAGAAAGATGTGAAAAAAACTTTTTATCAAGGCCTGTAGCAAGCAATAGGACAACAGGTAATGGTTTTAAACTAAAAGAACAGAAGCTTAGATTGGATATTAGTAAAACATTTTTCAAACTAAGGGTGATGAAACACCAGCACAGGTTGCCTGGAAAGGTGGTAGATGCCTCGTCCCTGGAAACAATCAAGGTAAGGTTGGATGGGGCTCCAAGCAGCCTGATGTGGTTGAAGACGCCCCTGCTTCTGCAGGGAGGTTGGACTAGATGACATATAAAGGTCCCTCCCAACCCAAACCATTCTATGATTCTACTGCCTCCAGAAGTCAGTGTTCATTTTAGCCACCCTTTTTACCTCTGAGGCTCAGCTAGAAGCAACCTGGAATATGTGTCAGATAAACACAACATGAAGCTGTTGTCCAAAGACTCCAAGTACTGTTTGTGTTGGGGAACTGCTGGAAGGCTTCACAACAAGCAGCTTCTCTTTAAATCACAATGGTAAACAATGCATTTGCACGAATAATGAATAAAAGAAGTCCCAAGCCACCTGTACGTGGCAGATTTTACAAGCCTCATCCCAGCTGCATCACTCTCAGCCTGAATTCTTCTGTTGTCTCTTCACCCTGCCATGCTGCAGAGTGCAATGGGCTCAGAGAATGGAGATGTGGCTCTGAGTAAAATTGCAGCTCCTGTTGCACAGAGTAACTTGGGAACACCGAGAACAGGAACAAAGGCTCTTTTCACAGGGCGCTCTGCTGCAATGTGCTGACTTAATAGCAGAAATGTTTCTCCAAGGAACAAAAAAACAGTTGGTGGGCAAGGACTTGCATAAACACTTATTTTGATGCCTGCATGGGGATAAAATGATTGCAGGCATGCCGGGGCCCAAGATGCTGTCATGAACTGAACAGCTCTGTGCACCCACAGTGCTTTGAGAAGACAGGTAACTGCCAGGTGAGGAGTGGTCTTGGGCCAAGGAAGCAGGTGACCCTCACAAAGGACAGCAGAGCACCCCTTTCTCGTGTCAACCATCAGCATTTGCAGAGTCTGACGGGAATGAAAACTGTCCTCTGGGTTCAGGGACTCGCAGACTACTAAGGCCCAGAGGAGAGAGATATCTTCTGTCCCCCTAGCACAATCATTTTCAACCTGTGAACCCTTAGGGGTCTGCAAGCTACGCCACCAGGGACTCCAAAAACTGTTAACAAACAAATGAATTTGGGGGGTCTGCATTCCATGATAAGGTGTATAGCATGAAACACCCACGTATCCTTATCTCCCAGAACTGGCTGTAGCTGTGAAAAAAACAAAGAAAACCAGTTTTCAGCTGGTGGCTGAACTGCAAATAAAATGAAACACTGTTCGGGTCCATCAAAAATTGTGTTGCTTCTTGTTTTAAATCAATACAAGCTGGAAATGGGCAAAGCCCAAGAGTACCACTTTAGAAACATCATAACAAAACCATGGGCTGAGAATAACTTGGCAGCTTACTTTTTGAGGGTAAAACTCTTATCTATCTGCTTGTGAGGCAGTGAAGCAACACACCCATAAAGACAGATACAGTGATGGCTGGAGGGATACCACTTCCCTGCCATCTTCCACAATGCAGCTTTCCAGTACTTAAAGGGAGGTACAGGAAACTTAAGGAGGGACTCTTTATCAGGGAATGGAGAGACAGGACAAGAGGGGAGATATAAATTAGATCTTAGGAAGAAATGTTTTCCTGTGAGGGTGGTGAGGCACTGGTCCATGTTGCCCAGAGAAGTCATGGATGGCCCATCCCTGGAAGTGTTCAAGGCCAGGTTGGATGAGGCTTTGAGCAACTTGATCCAGTGGAAGGTGTCACTGCCCATGGCAGGAGTCGGGGAACTGGATGAGCCTTAAGGTCCTTTTCCCACCCAAACCATTCTGTGATTCCATGATTCTATGATATTTTGGGAAAGAAAGGAGTCTCCCATCCCAGCCACAATGTGTTGTTATTCAGTTTAAAGACTATTCCTGTAGCATTAAGTAAACAGCACACTCCTGAAGCATAGGATCTCAGAGAAGTGGGCAGGTATGCTCAGTGCCTGTTCTCTGGCAGTCACTGGGAGCAGCTCCCACCACAGAGAAACCACAACCCTGCAGAAAGCAGATATGGAGTGGCTTTAGCCCAGACTGAATTTCTTCCTAACCCATTACAGCTTGAGATCAGCCTGAATTCTGAAGCACAACATTTAATATCTCTTCAAAGAGCTGCATGACCCAGCAAGTTCCTGATATCCACATAAGCACAGTCTGTCACACATATTATTTTGCTTACTAAGTTCATGAACTGAGCGACTTCATGCAATGCTGAATTCCCACCCAGTGTTTGGTTTTGTGCCTTGAACTAAAAGGTCACATTCTCTGCTCCAGAATTCATCTGATGCTGTGTTAGAAAACAGTCCAATGTGGATCAATATTAAATTGCCAAAACAAAACTAAAGCAGCTCAACCGCAGAGTGCAGGAAGTGAAACCAGCCCCAGTCAGGCAGTGGTGAGAAAGCAAAAGAAAAAACTTATCTGTGATGGAAAATATCCTCCCATACAAGGACAGGTTAGGAGAGAAGGCTCTGGGAAGACTTTATAGCAGCCTTCTAATACTTAAAGGGGACTTTGAGGAAAGCTGTGGATGAACTCTTTATCAGGGTGTTCAGAGATAGGATGAGGTGGAAGGGTTTTAGGCTGAAAGAGGGAAGATTTAGATGAGATCTTAGAAAGAAACGTTTTGCTGTGAGGGTGGGGAGGCACTGACATAGGTTGCCAGAGAAGTCATGGCTGCCCCATCCCTGGAGGTGTTCAAGGCCAGGCTGGATAAGGCTTTGAGCAACCTCAGTGGGAGGTGTCTGATCCAGTGAGGGTTGGTCTTGGATGATCTTTAAGGTCCCATGCAGCCCAAACCATTCTATGATTCTATGAATCCCTCCAACATATGAGGTTAGAAGATCCCAAAGTGATTCTGGGCTCAGGCCCAGCATTGCCCTATCCTTGGCACAGAGGCAAAGCCTGTGCTGGTAGGCTGTGCACAGGGAAGGATTTGCCTCCCATCCCCACTCTGAAGCTTTTCTGGAAGCAAGGCACATCTATCAAAAACATAGACCAGACGCTGCTCAGAGCTAGATGCTGTCACCTCAGAGCAGTGCAAGAGAAGGCTTCACTTAGCTTCTGCCTGCAGTGAAACTTGGAGTACAGAGGAAGGGTGGAGGAAGCAGAGGCATGGAGTGAAACCATCTACCCTGAACAGGCTCAGCTGTTGCTAGTGAAGGAGGGCAGAGAGTGGCCAGAAACTCAAAACAGTCACGCGCTACTGCTTGCAGGCCACAAGGAGAGTAAGGTAAAATCCCAAGTGATGCTCACAGCACTGCCAACCTCTCTGCAGGCCGGAGGCTCTCAGTGCAGCCACCCAATCAGACACGGCAGAGCAAGACATTGTGCTCAGCAGAAGCACACAGGACAACCACTGGAGGTGAACAAAGCCATGGAACACACAGATTGTCCTGGGATGCCTTGGTCCCCACACACAAGTTGGGCAGAGAACAGCTGGATCTCAGCCTAGCCGCTGCAGGAGAAGGAAATGTGCTGCAACAAAAGGAAGTGCCCAGCCCCTCTGGACAGAGACAACCAAGACTCTGCAAAGTCAGCTCGAGGCACAACGGTCTGCAATGCCTCTGCAAAGACTGATCATGACAGCTAAGGACAAATAAGAGAGAAAATAGGGTAGCAAATTGCCACCCCAGTGAGTATAGCATCAAAATGGAGCTGAGAAATGGGAAAGCAGCTAACAACTGGACCCAGGAGGTTGAGGCCATTTGTGCAGATGAAAGGATAGTACATATATATATATGGTATGTGCTTCTAAACCAAAGCAAGCCAGGTGGATAGTAGCCGCATTAACAAACATGAGCAGGGAAGGTGAAAAATTATGACGTGTGGAAAAGATTCTGGACTTGCTTTCAGAAAATGTTATCTTCCAACTAAAAACGCAGACAAGACCAACCCATTCACTGCACTACAGGTGTGAGGGTAGATAGCCACTGGACATGGATTTCATGTGAATTTACTAATCCCAACCCAGTACCTCTGAAACCAGCGGGAAGCACCGTCCTACCCCAATGACATGACTGTTCACAGTGCAGGTAACACACTGACAGGCTTTAAATGCCATGCAAAAGGGCTCTGTGGGGTTAGCTGGCTGGCTCTCCTCCTTTACCAGCAAGAAATGTGAGCTGGGTGGGGCTGGGTTGCACACAAATTCCCCTCTCCACATTCATAACAACCACTCCATTGCAGAGCTGCTCTAGAATTTGTTCCCCCAACCTACTGCCTACTGATTTCCATCAGCTTTGGAGCAAACCCTTCACACAGCTGTCTCATGTCACAACCTGTCAGAAAACCAACTGCTTTCAGGGTCGCTGTTGCATACCTGTAATGTGAACTACCCCGCCAAGCAACATGCCACGGGGTTTGCAAGGTCTCAGGAACGCAGTTTGCGATGCTTGTTCTGTCCAAGTTCTCCTTAACCTACCTGAAGCTTTGTTTGACTTCATTTAGCTACAAGAGTAATTCTTCTAATTGACCGGGTAACCATGACTAATTATTTTTTATGCTTATTTATCTTTTTATGCTACCATTGTGCAATAGAAACTACAAGCACAGCCAAGTAGCATACAGAAAAACAGGCTTGGCATGAAAAGAGGTCTTGAGAAGTAGAGGCACAGGATGTGGTGTGAAGGAGAACAGGCATGGGATGATAAAGGATGGAGCACAGGCCGGCACTGGTGGCCCCACACTGGTAACAACCAGTAAAAACTATGGAACTGATGCTGGACAAAAGCAGTCACCAAGAGGACCTCTTTCTAATTATTACAGAAAAAGAAAGATCTTGACAAAAAAAAAAGGAGAGGATGAGGAGCAGGTGCTAATCTCTTCTCTCTGGTGATCAACGATAGGACCTGAGGGAACATCAGGAAGATGTGCAAGGGAAGGGTTAGGTTGGACGTTAGGAAAATGTTCTTTACCTAGAGGGTGGTGGAGCACTGGCACAGGCTCCCCAGGGAGGCAGTCACAGTGCCAAGCCTGATAATACCCCAGAAGCATTTGGACAATGCCCTCAGACACACAGTGTGAATGTTGAGGTGTCCTATGCAGGGGCAGGAGTTGGACTCTATGATCCTTGTGTGTCCCCTCCAACTCAGGATATTCTATGATTAGAATGTTAAAGGCTCAGTTATACTAAGATTAAACTCTTTCTCTCTGTACAAAGCCTGCTTTGGTTTTGCCTATAACTATGCCTTTGAGCATTAAAACTGTTCTCTGCTAGATTCATCACCCTTCATGCAGGCAAACCCTCAGCTATCACAGCATCATTTCAAAGCATGAGACTGTCCCCTCACCAGAGCCTGTTCAGAAATTACCAAATCCCTCCCCAGATATAGTGATGCTGATATTTCCAAAGCCCATTGCTCAATATCGGGAACAATTCCTGTAAAACCCACCACCAGCTCATGGTGTTTCTCTGACACATTGCAGGGATACCTGGCAGAAACATTTTTCCAGGAAGTCTCATGCTAACTTTTGCCACAGCAAGACAGCCTAGAGCTTCTAAACAAAGAAAGCCAGTTCCTCTTACGTCCCCAAAAATTGCATGAAGACCATACTTGGGAAGCAGCCTTTTGCTAAGTGTTCCCATACATTTTCCTAATATATTCAATTTTATATGAGAGTTTTGACAGTGTCCATTTAGGAGGTTCAGCACAAGCCATTTTCTCTGCTTTCCAAGCACTGAGGCTCTGTTGAGCATCCCTTGCAGTGACCAATTTATTTCCTGAAAATAAAGTGGACATCTTCCGCTGGATCAGGTTATTCAAAGCCTCACCCAACCTGGTCTTGCACACTTCCAGGGATGCGGCTTCCATGACTGCTCTCAGCAACCTGGGCCAATGCCTCAACATCCTCACAGGAAAGTATTTCTTCCCAAGATCTCATATAAATCTCCCCTCTTTCAACTTAAAACTGTCCCCACTCATCCTATCCCCGCACTCCCTGATAAAGAACCCCTCCCCAGCTTTCCTGCAGCCCCTTTCAGTACTGGAAGGCTGCTCTATGGTCTACCCAGAGCCTTCTCTTCTTCAGGCTGAACAACCCCAGCTCTCTCAGCCTGCCTTCATATGGGAGGTTCTCCAGCCCTCAGATTACCTTCACGGCCCTCCCCTGGACCCACTCTAGCAGATTCATGCCCTCCCTTTGCTGAGAATGCCAGAACTGAATGCAGGGCTCCACGTGAGGCCTCAGAAGAGCCGAGCAGAGGGGCAGAATCCCCTCCTTCAACCTGCTGGTCACCATGTCAAATCATGTCTTCTCTGCTCATTCCCACCTACCTAGAATCCTAGGAAAAGCTACACAGCAGAGTAATTTCTGGCTCTTCAGCTTCTGCTTTAAATCTTTCCTGCTTTCTGCTTTTTTTTTTTCCTGACTACTTCTTCACGTGGCTCGCTTGGGCAATGCCCATAGGATCTTACAGCGCTAGGAAACAGTAGCTCACAGGTGGCTCAACTGTGGAGACCTTGGTAAACAAAGGAACACTGAAGGGAATAAATAACCCCGTGTCAGACACAGGGAGGTCTGGCATAACTTGAGCTGCTGTCTTTAACATTCCCTGTTGCTGAGTTTACAGAGGCTGCAGTCCAACATCTCCAGCCACCAACTCTGCATGCTTATATATGGCACTTGACAATACAGTGCCCTTTAAAACCCAGGCTCAGCAATGAGCTGGGGAATTCCTCTACAAGGTTGCAAGGCTCCTGGGCTCTGACAGCATCCACAAAGCAGGACAAAACTCCCAGATGGGCTGAACCATCCTGCCAACAAATTCAGCTGACTGTTCCCAGCAGGACACTCCTGTGGGTTAACTGCTCCTTCGCCACTGCCCTATCAATGGATTTATGGCGGTTTAACCTTCAGACAGCCAGACCTCCCGACAACAGATTGGCACAATCTGTCCTCCTATCCCTGACTGCAGCCACCAAACCCCAGGATGGTGCCTGCCCTGTTGTCAAAAAACAGTACAAAACCCAAATCTCCTGCCTTCCCATTCAAAACTGAAGATAATTTGAAACTTAGTTGAATTTCTACTTGATAAAAATTAAACCCAGAGGGACTGAAAAGCACAAGAGATGCCAGGGAACACCTTTTTTCCTCAAAAAGGCTGAGTCGCATCAGCTGGGGAGACAGGACAGAAAAAAAGATCATCACAACTAAGCTTGTAAGGGTAGCAATCATCATTCAAGCAAAACTGAAATATTTCATCCATGACTTCATAAAATCATAGAACCATAAAATGGTTTGAGTTGGAAGAGACCTTAGAGATCACTCAGTTCCAACTACCACACCATGGGCAGGGACACCTCCCACTAGACCAGGGTGCTCAAAGCCTTATCCAACCTGGCCTTGAACACCTTCAGGTGTGGAGCATCCACAGCTTCTCTGGGCACCATGGGCCAGTGCCTCACCACCCTCACAGGAAAACATAAGACCTCATCCAAGTCTCTCCCTAGGCTTAAAACCATACCCCCTCATCCTATCCCTGCACTTCCCAATAAAGAGTCCCTCCCCAGCCTCCCTGAATCCCCTTTCAGTACTGAAAGGCTGCTCTAAGTTATCCTTGGAGCATTCTTTTCTCTAGGCTGAACAACTCCAACTCTCTCCATGGCTTTGTGTATCTTTGCCAATAAGGAGATGTATGGATTTTTCTCCTAGCACAGAACACTTGAACCAAGCTGCATAAACACAACGCACCTTGCTGAAAAGTGTACAGAGAGATGTAGGCTGGCTTACAGCACAGCCCCATCAGCTCTTTGCCTGCTGCAAGACAGGCAGTTTGTGGGGCAGCAAAGGCAAACAGAGGTTCTGACTTCTCCCAGGCATAAGCAAGCTGGGACAGTGCTTTCCAATGCAGCTGCATTTTCTTGCCAATGCATGGCGGAAACCCCATTGATCAAGGCTTTCCCCTCCTTCAGGGAGGAGGAAGCTTATTTCAGCCCTCTTCCTGCACAGCTGCCTGCTTCCTCTGCAGGCTGTGATGGGAACACAGCCAGTGCTCAGCTGTTTTCTTGCCCCTGAGAACGAGAAGGGAAAGCACCCATGCCAACAGCCATGTCTTTCCTTGTGCCCCCTAAGGCTTATGGATAAGGAGAAGCAGTTCACATCAGCAAGCTCTGCAAACTAGATAATGCAAGAAACTCTTGCTTTGTATCTCTCTGCACACAAGCCCTGGACACCTCCCAGCTGAGATTCCAGGACCTTCCTCAAAGCTGGTCCATAAGGCAATGGCCAAATTGAAGTCTTTAACTTCCTAGTGCCGCTGTCACATTAAGTCCACATTCAGATCCTAGGGAAAGGAGCACACCTCTACCACAAACACCAGAATCTGGGTCTTCCTGATACCCAGCATCCCTCTCATTCCTTCTTCATACCGGGGCTGTCCTACACTGAGGCTCACATTCAGATACCACCCTGCTACAGAAGTCTCTTGGAAGATCACTCAACTGGCCTCACCACTTCTGGGCCACCTCTTTTTCTGACACACTTTCCCTCACAAAACCTCTACCTCAAACAAGACGCTACTGCAAAAAGCTTTCAACTCAGCTCAGCCTCACAGAGAGGTCAGTGCCAGGACAACTTGGAAAACCTTACTGCCCCATTTGAAACCTTTAAAAATGCAGTCCAAAGATCACAGAAAACGCAAACCTTTTGATTCTTTCCTTGTGTGCACACCCACATAATATCACTGTTTTCAACAAAGCTATTCCTGGCTTAATGAGATAAGCAGAGAACCAAGTGACCTGTTTTACCATGTCCTAGGACCAAAGTCTCCTAAGAAACTGTGTCACTCAAATGCAGCCTCATCTCACCAAAAGCATCAGGCAGAAACAGGAATGTGTCTCTCAAATACAAGCTGAAGTTTGAAAATACAGGTTGCCACATTGCTCTTTATGGCTGGTAACTACCATATCTTTGCAAGGCCGCACAGAGACAGATTTAGTGTTCACATGTGGATTACTTGTCTTCAAGCCAGAGCAATCAAAAACCAACAAGCTGAAAACATCACAGAACCATGTAATGGTTTGGGTTGGAAGGGACCTTAAAGATGATGCAGTTCCAACTCCCCTGTCATGGGCACGGGCACCTCCCATTGGATCAGGCTGCTCAAACCTCACCCAGCCTGGCTCATTTCCAAATGCATTTTGGCCTGGCCAAGAAAAAAAAGGAAAAAAAAA
>WAAB01002731.1:7519-23331 GCA_013389865.1 Piaya cayana
TCTTGGACCATGGGAGCCTCATATTGCTCCTCTAGTTCCGGGATTTGTACACAGAGGGAACAGCTTTCTTTGTGATTAAAGACTGAGGTGAAGAAGGCATTAAGTACCTCAGCCTTCTCCTCATCCCCTATCACTGTTGTTCTCTCTGTGTCCAAAAGGGACTGTATGGTCTCCCTAGTTCTTCTTTTTGTTATTTATATATTATATTCCAAAAGAATGCACTGAACTGCAGAGTCTTACAATAAACCTTATGACCTCTCAATGTCAAACACGATTTTTAGCACTCTACGTTCTACCTTTGTGTAATATAATCCTTCTTATCCTCAGAATCACATAAACATGTAACTTTATTACAAAACCTGTTAAAAGCATGCATGCATACTCTTTGTTACCAATCAAAACCAAGGGAATTTAATGACATAGGATCACAACAAAATAAAATAAAAATGTTAGTTATCATCTATATGAAAGTGGGTTTTTTCCCTTTAAATCATTTTTTTAAGAATAGTGCAGGTGCCTATAATCTTGATTTTTAGATATAAAATTTAATATTAAGACACTTTAGCAGGAGGTTGGAGATTGTGGCATATTGTACTCTATACCAGCCATTCATCTAGACTCCACTGCTTTCTTTCATTAGTACCTGACTTGCACTTTGAATCAGTGCGTGTGAAAAAAAACAGCACTGGAAACAGAAAGGCAAGTGAGTAAATGACTCAAAAACTGAAAAGGCCAAGGGCACTGAAAAGAGCGGCTAACAACTAAACTCTTTCAGGAAGCATTGTGTCAGAGGGAAGAACAGTCCAGTGACCTGGAAATGGGTGAAAATCTACACTAAAGCTGTATGATTTAGCAGGAGACCCACCAAATGCCATTTAACATTACGGATTTTGCTTGCCTTACAGATCTTAAAAGCAAGAAGCAACAGAGAAAGGCAAAATCAAGACCCTGATACAAGCAGAACATCTGTCTACTCCGAATATTGACCTACACTGTCTTTATACAGATAAGGAGTTTATTAACCTTTGCAAGTAATAAGCCTGCTTTGCAGACTTTGAGAGTGGGGAAATAACTAGAAATTCATTTAGTAACAGTATTGTCCCATCAGATAAAGCAAAGAACAGACAGATAGCTGTTTGTACTATTACTTTGACAACTTTCTTTTTTTACGCCTAATCAAATGACCGCCTCCAAGCTCAATTAAACTAGGACTACTTGGTCATAAATTTGCATAGGGGAAAGTATTTACACTCACATGGCCAATCTAAAATAGGTACCCTGACTAATTTATTACCAAAGGAGAGTTTATCCCAGCCTCCCTGAAGCACTCCATAGGCATGTCTCCATTAGGTTTCCCGTCAACTTGTGTGGACAAGACAACTAGATTTTAGCATTTTAATATTCTACAGGCTAATCTCATACTTTGTTTCTGTCTATGAGGAGGAAAATTAAGAAGTGAAACTACGTTAAAAAAAAACCAAACCAAACCAAAACCCATTTAATTTTGTTGTATTCTCAGCAGCATCTTGCTCTGTTCTCTGGCTTAGCTGACCACACCTGGTGGTTTAACTGTTAAGTATATTCCGCAGAACCAGCACTACTCATACAGAGCCCAGGAACAGATCATCTCTATATAGATAAGCAAGCAGTTTGGAGCTGCAATATGATCATTTTATTCTCATGCATGTGCCATGCTTTACAAGGTCTTGAAAGGAAATGTAAGCATGCTTATGCTTCATGACTACAACGAATACACTTGCGGTTCTTAGATGACTGGGATGGGAGTTTTCCAACTAGCATCTGTATCAATTCAGATGGAAGATGACCTATAAACACAACCAAAGTTACTTGAGAAGAAGCTAATCTTTATAACAACTGACTTTTATTTTTCTTTCAACTTAACTGAGATATCTTAATGCTCTGATAAAAGGATAGTGAATCTTTACAAATATATTCATTCAGAAGACTTAATTATACTGAGTAAATGGATAAAGCAGCAAATTAATTGTACTGTTAGATAAATGAATTATATTGAGCAAATTGCTTATAATGAATAATTTTTTTGAAGTGGTTAAACAAATTACAGCAAGTAACTACAGAGAGTGATTAAATTAATTGTTTCAATTTCTACCAGTATCAGTATTTAGCTTTCCATCAAGTTTGATTTTAAAAAGTGTTTCTAATACCTCTTGTACTTAATTTATATAATGTATTCCATGGACACAGTTATACACTCACATTGTTCTTTCAATCAGGTCTGTGTCTCCCTAAGGAAACAAAAACTGTAGGAGTTGAACAGGCACTAGCCTCAGATAATACCAAGACAGTATTTTGTAGCAGATTCTAAGATTAAAAACAGATTTTTTTCTTATTTGCATATCCTTATAATCAAAAATTCATTCAAAAATTTAGCCATGCCTGCGTATTTGGAGTTCTCAAACATATTTTGGTATTTACCACATTAGTCAGATGCCCTACAGCTAAACATTTAAATTAATTTGCAATATAAAATGTTTAACATAGGTCTCAAATGTTCTTATTTCACTTAAACAGAATGCCAAGTAGCTTGCCCTCATTTTGGCTGGGCTACTGTTAATTTTCTTCATAGTAACTAGTATGAGGCTATATTTTGGATTTGTGCTGAAAATGGTGTTGATAATACAGGAACATTTTAGTTATTGCTGAACAGCACTTACACAGTCAAGACCTTTTCTGGGCCCCACTCTACCTCATCAGCAAGTGGACTGGGGGTGCACAAGAAGTCTGGAGGAGACACAGCTGAGACAGTTAACCCCAGCTGACTCCAGGGCTATTCCACACCACATGGCATCATGCTCAGCAGTAAAAGCTGAAGAAGAAGGAGGCAGTGGGGGATGTTTGTAGTTACGGCAATTGTCTTCCCAAGGAACAGTTATGCATGACAGAGTCCTTCTCCCCTGAGCATGGCTGAACAACTGCCTGCCTGCTGGGAGTAGTGAACAAATTCCTTATTTTGCTTTGCTTATACTTTACCTATCAAACAGTCTTTATCTGATCCATGAGTTTTCACATTTTTATTCTTTCAATGGAGTAATTGAACAGCTGTGTGGTGCTTAGTGTTCGGTTGGGATTAAAACATGACACAGGTAGGAAAAAAGTCACAAAAAGATACTGTGACTGGTGCCTCAAGTGCTATATTAATCTGTTTTGTTACCTGTTCTCAAAAATGTATAGATGAAGCAGCAATTACTGTGTTAAATAGTTTCAGTGTATCATATATAAGGAACATATTCATTAAAATTACTTAACTGGTGGCAAGAGGGGAATGACTTTGTTTTCACATCTCTGCCCTTTATTAGATGTTATATTTTGAAATGTCTTCTGAAATGTTTAAGGCAAATTCAGAGCAGAGTCTGTAATGTCAAACAAACACTGTATTAGTACAGTTCAAAACAGAAATCTCATTCTCACTGTAATACTGACCAGCTCTAACTCCTATGAGACATCCCTTTACTTAAGGAAATTAATGACTTCATTTTTAACATTTGCTAGGAGCTCGCTTACTGTCACACTTAAACTTTGGGGCCAAACTAAAAGCACATGAGAACTCTAATGAGCACATATAACTTACACTAGTGTTGTTTGTCCCAACTTCTGCACTCTTCTAGTTTTTCTGTCTTTAACAAGGTATGAAATATACCAATTCAGATTTCATTTTGGCTGCATATTACTCAAACTAATAAATAGCTAAGAATAAATGAAGGAGATGATAGACTATATTGGGCTACACAGGAAGAGGCATACACTGGACAGACAAGAAGTACTGATGTGAATGTCATTTAAGTAGAATAAGTATGCTGAAAATGTCAAGTGGTAGACAGTGTATCTTTTTCCAAATGAACACTACTTCTAGACCACACTTATCTTCCAGCCTACATTGATGTTCTTTGACAGAGTCATCTTAAAAATCCTGGACAAGAAGCTAACCCAAAAGGATTGATCAATTTATTTTGGTTTCCAGTTTTCTGCATGTCTTACTTAAGCTGAGTAGTTTATCAGGTTGGAATAAAGTAAAGTGGAATTAAAAATTATATATCCGTACACTATGAGATCACAAGAGGACAGTATTTCAGGCTTCTTCAAAAACTCATTAGCAAAATGTGTTCTAATTCACTATACCTCTGAAGTTCAGTACCAACTTCTCTTGGAAAATAAGAGAAAATACCATCCAAAGGTATAAAAGTGCAAATCTGCCTGGTTACAAAGTAGCTAACTTCAAAGCAGTTCAGCTACTGCTGCTGTCAGCATACACATATCCATTATTACCATGTTTTTCTTCCTGAAACTGAGGGAGAGGGCACATTTTATGACACTGTGAATACTCCCTACCCCTCTGTCTTCCACAGGCCACTCTTCATATAGCAGTGCTGCTACACCTCCTGTTATATGCATGCAGCTGAAGTAAAGGTGGTTCAAAAACAGTCTATAAAAGAATGCTTAAAAGGCATAGCCCAACTTCCCCATAAAAGTTTATTTACCTTCAAGAAGAGAATAATACATATAGGCTTAGTAAGAGCATACAAAATAGCAAACAAAATGGTTGGCAGAGAAGAGACAATTTATATTCTTTTTTTTATAATAAAAGGACACAGAGATGCTCAGGTAAACAAAATTCAAGGGAATTTTCAATCATGCATGAGTATTACTGGCACTTGGATACTATTGTATCTATGTTCATAAATCATGATCTCAAGGGTACTGCACAACAGCCCTGATAGACTCTAGTTCTTTGAGTTCAACAGCTTACTGCTTTTTGCAGACTGGTTTTGATCCCCAGAGTAATTTCTCCCCAGAAGTAAATTAATTGTGTCTCTGGCAGTCTAAGGTGTGAGTAGTTTCTGGATGAACTTTATTGATCTTTCTAACATCTATACAGTTTTACAACCTCTATCAGAAAAGCCCAAGAAGTTGAGTCCCGGCACACCAGAGCAGGCATAAGCACATTTATTGTACTAATGAAATAAATCACAATACAGACAGCTAGTTTGAGCTTGTTGATTACATAGCACAAACTGACATACCTCTATCAAAACCATGGAACTACACTGATTCTCAAAGATTCAGCCTTTGGATCTCTGTCTCAAGACAAAATATATTACTTTTTTCATTCCTTTCAGAACAAATATACTATCTATCCATATATAGATAGGCATGTTGTGTATCTGTAAAGCTTTTGACTTCACAGAAGTCAATAGCTTTGGAGAATAAGGTAGTGTATTCAGCATGAAAACACTACAATAAACAAACTCTAAGTGTGCACAGCTTTGTTGCAGTTTTCAAAGCTTCTGGAAGGAATATCTGAATGTAATTTAAATATGTTTCAAAGAAACTAAACTCTAGAACTAAAGGTTTGAATAAGGAAAATACCATCATCAACTCTGTGCACAGCAGACCTACAAAATGCAATTTCTGTCTAAGGAAAAATAAAAGCAACAACTGACTTCTGTGACTCTCTTATCTGTACCACGTGCACCTTCAACCTGAACATGTGGCATTCAAACACGAGGTGAAAATTTCCAATGTTACACAGTAGTATATGCACACTCAGACTGAGAACCTCAGTAGACATGAATAGAATCTTTAGTTACCAAAAGTAGACAGGAGTTTAATTTTGCATACTTTTCCTGGATACTGTCACACCAACCACATAAAAAAGCACTGGCAGAAAAGCAGTTACTCTGAAGGAAATAAATAAGTCTCTAGAGGAACCTATCTTTTTTCAAAATACCAATATTACTTTTCGAAGAAATTTATATATTGAGATTTCCATGAGGTTTTTTACAATGCAACAAGAATACGAGATGAATTACTATAACTGCCACTGAGAGCAAGTAGGGATTCCCTAGGAACTTCGACATCCTTGTTTGTAAATGCAGTCAAATCCCCCATTTTTTATGGTGAAGATTAAGTCAGTGACTGCATTTCTCACACTGACTTTCTTGTTCAGTTGAATAAGTTATGAAACTCACAGAATTACCCTCACAAAACAGAAAATACATAAATTCTTCTCCCATTTTATCACTATTTCCACTAAATCTGTATCCCTTCAGGCATTATATACATCAATATACCGTATCACTTTGAAATTTGTGATCTCTTTCTGGGACTACTGGGTTTTATATGGTTACTCTCACTAAAACCAAGGTAAAAACTCATTTCATTTTGGACAATGACAGGGTATTAATCTGCCACATGCCAATCCTCATTTACAAAGCATCTGGCAGTGAAAGGAATGACTAAAAGTGATTAATAGCTACCTGTCAGCAATGTGCTCTGCCTACACTGGCTGTAATTCTGTGTTCCTAAATATACCATACAAACTCACGTTTGAACCACTTAGGTATTATCCTACCAATGCAGCAACCACACAGATGGCAAAAAGGATTTCTAAGCTGACTGCCAACAGACTGCTGAAAATGCACCAATAGTGGTGGAAAAATCCTAATAACTCTATATAGATTGGCATGAGAAATGCACAAGACCGACAACTTTGCAGACTTAGCCCATAAAACAGTGAGGGCAACAGCTGTGTCGTCTTCTCCATATTGCCCCATCACAGTATTTTATTGCTGACCTGGAAAGACCAGCACTAGAAGAAAAGAACCATCACAGTTATTTTGGTATCACTGATGAAGCTGCTTAGCAAGGGTGCCAATTAGTGCCAGGTTTCATCATATTTGTAAAGTGGAAATGTGTTTTCTCAGAACTGGGCTGAGACTACCAAATTAATTTTACATAGAGTGCTTAGCCACCGGGTGGTAACAACTTGCAGCTACTAATGATTTGGCTGGATTTGAATCCTAGAGGTAAAAAGGAAAAGGCTGTCTGTCCCACTGTTAGTCCCTTGACATACTCTGACCTCTACTGAAATTTTATGATAAGGAAGGAAAGCTGTACAGCTTTTAGGCATACCAGGTCATGAGGAAGATACCTGCTCTTATGTCACTTATTTTTTCAAACCAACTTAGGCCTGCATGCAATACTACATTTAAGAGGGATGCTGTAAGCACTAAACCATCTAAGAGCTGAAGCAAAAATCATTTGTTTGTGAAGACTACAAATACAGTCTTCTGTGAGTCACTGATGATTTTCAATGCTGTAAGACACAGCATGCAACATACACTTTGCACGGGCTCAGTATTAAGAAAATATTCTCGATTAATAGTTCTTACCCAAGGCCAGGAAAATTCCATTAGGTTTTATTACATAATACAAATATTTCCAAATGTTTAATATAAAAGATGTGCAAACATCACAGAGGCATACATGAAAGAATAGTTATTTATCTTACACTTGAGCCTTCTGACCAAACTTTGTTTAAGGGAACAAGTACTACTACAACCGTTCTTATGTCTGTAGTACAAATGCTAGTAATTATAGCATTATAAATAAATAAAACATTATAAATAAAGCATTATAAAATCTGTGGATTAAAACCAATCCAAATCCCTTATTAACCACTGCACTTGAAAGACTCTCCTTCACTGCAAGAAAACAATTTCACTTACCATAAATAACACCATTAGTGTTGTATTTTGTAACCCTCTGAAATATCAGGCCACCAGAAATATATATTGGGCACTACAAAATCACATAATACCATATATAACAAAGCACCATTTCAGGGTAGGTTCTTCTTCACAGTCAGCCTTTTTTTTGAGCTGTTGAAGTATTTTCCTGACACAGATGTTCAGATTGCTTTTAATATGACTGGGAACCAAGGTAAAGTACTTCAGCACACATTAGAAGAGGGATTAGTACAGCAATTTGTTCAGCTGAAGTGTAATGAGGTACATTTTGGCATCTGAAACTTGTAGACCTACTCTTCCTTAAAATATGCATTGTGAAGCTCCACAGGCAGATACCACCCTCCAATGTTCATAACTACCTGAAAACATTGCAAATGCGCTTAAACCTTAGCTTAGCTTCTTAGGTTAGATCCAGACCAGATAAAAATTATAGTCTTTCTATGTATTCTCCTTCTGGTAAAATATTTAAAATTCAGAAATTAAAACTAAGATAGCCACAATGTCCTCTGTCTTCTAAAAATATTTTCATAATTAATTTGAGTCTGGAGAGTAGTTCAGGATTTCTACTGTTTCCACTCAGCCCTCAGAGTGGTTCCCTGTAGAAGAGTCCTCTGGAGTCTAATAATGTCCAGAGACTTAGTCAAACTCTTCTTTCTCTACATGAGACATTCACAACAGCTTTAACTTCATGTTGATCCTCTGGTGTCAAACAAGTCTTGGGCTCACTCTGCAGCTCTTCTACCAGCTGCAAGTGACCATCAGAGCATCTAGAGTCTAACTCAGAGATCTCTACAACTCTACTAGCCTGGGTTAAATTTGCTTGCACTGCTAAGCTAGTGCAGGGAAGAGGGAGAAAAAACATACTAGCAATGGGCAATTAACTCAACAACCACCTCAAGAATTAAACTATCCTAAGAGTGGTTTTTTTCCTTCTCATTTCTTAAAACACTGACTGAATTTTAGTGTTTTTTTAAAAAACATAAAATTTATAACTATCCTATACTGAAGGTGAGATTAATTTTTCTGGTCCACAGGGGTTCACTCATTTTCAGTCATCTAGTTAATTTAATGCTGCTTTCTTTAGTGCTCGAGAATGATTTTTTCCCCCTTTGATTTATTTCCTCATCCTCCAGCACTCCAAAGTGTCTATGTACATATTTCAGCCATGAAAGGAATCAAGAGAATAGAAGAAGGACTTATGTGTACATCTGTGTGCAGGAATGTCTCTCACTCTTATCGCCATCTTTTTCCTTATCGTGTCTGATAAAAGCTCACCTAAGGGCCAATTATGCCTCCTGAATTATGCCCAACTCTTGGTATTTAGTACACAAGGCAATTCAAAACAGTGAGAGTCCTTAAAGCTGCTGCTTCTTAGATCGTACGAAGGATAAAGTTTTCTGTCCTACCATTATGGCCTTTTTTCTTTGACACGGGGACCAGAACTCTGACCTTCACTGTACTGCTATATTTTTAAGTGCTATAATCCTCTTTATCTTTCAGGGGTTTTTTATTTTGCAATGCTGCAACCAGATGTGAACACAGGTTTTCAAAATGGGCTGTGGCTGGCACAGTCTACAATATCAGCATGACTCCCTTCAATTTGTACTCATCAGCTTCTGCATTAATTTCACATCTGGGTATTGTGCTCACTTTCTATGTATTGTATGTTTGTTCAGAAAACACTTTTTGAACATTAAACAGTAAATCCACACTCATCTAAAGCAAAAATCTTGACAGAAGTATTGGAATTATGTTCTTTTATCTTTTGCAGTATTGATTTTTAAAAGGAGCTTAAAAATTGTGCCCTTAAGTATAAAACCTCAAACAGCATGTGAGAGTTGAGTTGTCCAAATTTCAAAAACACCTCAGTCTTTAAAAAGCATGTAAAACAAGAAACAGACTGCCTGTTTAAGTATTATTTGATTCTGTTTTGTGCTGATATTGAAAACGTTGTAAGGTGAAATGATCTTTACATCCTCTCCTAAAAAAACAGTATTATCAAGATGAGCTATAGCAACACCACAGCGCAGCCAGTTTGGAACAAAGCCGCCACCTCCAGAGAAGACCTGGCTGTTACTGCCAGGAGAGGTTGACATGATTTGTATATCACAGCAGTCCACCTGGCTCCCAAAGGGTTGCAAGGAGGATCTACCTTAATCCAATGGACCATCACCCCCAATTTTTTTCCAGACTAAAAAAGCCTAAAAGATAATGCTGGTGAATTCAATGCAGTGAGTAGCCATTACATGGCTAGTTTTCCTCCTTCTACAGAAACAAAAATGGGAGGTTTTAGTCATGCTCTCATGATACAACTGTTTTTTTCTATTTTAATCAAAGATGGTTTTATTATTCTTTTTGTTCACTAAATATTTCAGATGGAGCAACTTACTAAAAAGTGGATTTGTCCTCTCATCTTTGCCACAATGCCACCCATCTTCAATATCTAGCATGTTCCACAAAGATTCAGCCTCCTTCTAATCTACTTTCAGCACTGAAGCCCTGTTCCTGTATCACTGCTAACTTTCCTTCTGACTCAATTTATGCTTACGATACTTTCCTAGTAAGCCTCCTACATACAGCAATGTCTACTGCTTTTCTTCTGATAAACCACTTATTTGAGTAACCACTCCTTCTAGAAAGTCCACATACATTTCTCTCAGTGGTTATGGTTTGGGTTGGAAGTGATTGTGGTCTGGTGCAAGACAGAACATCCCTGTGTATTATTCTGTTCTATTTCTTATTAACAATTTCCAAAGGAAGTATTTAAGCTCTATATTAACATTCAAAAAATGCACTGACTAACCAAAGCAAAGTCATTATCTTCTGTGAGAAAATTGCAAATCATATTACACCAATAATTTGAATTCTGCTTCAGGTCCTGGTTCTTCAAAGGTTAGAAATTCCCCTAAAATACTGCTTTGTGGATACCAAAATACATAAAACCTATTTTTTCTTAAAAACTTGGTAGCAAAGCAAGCTTTCTAAACATACGCCTTAGTGCTTAAATTCAAATGTACTTCTCTCACTTTTTAATAGGCTTCATAAGGTTTTATCTAGAACCAAGAGAGGAAGAGATTTTTTCCAAATTACGGTAGCAATTCTTACACACTTGACTACAGAAGCTGGAGCCCAACAAAAAATGATGATATCATAGAATCATAGAATGGTTTGGGTTGGAAGCAACTCCACTATTATCAGCTTGCTAATGAATTTTGCTAAAGCCTCACATCTGAACATCAGGATCATGCTGTTACCTTTACAATACTGCAGTGTTAAATACAGAATGTGAAACTTGATCTATATACCACTCTTTCATGCAAAATTTCTGAGGAATTCTATCAGCTTTGAGGCAATATCCACACTCTAAATCTTACTAGATAGAATCAAGAGTGGTTCCTCCAATAACATGGTCCTTCTTAATGCTATCTAGACAAAATCTAAACCTCTAAAGCAATGCTAAGACTGTCCTACATCGCCGGGTATGTACTATACACAACAGTGTGCTTCTACTACTAAGTGATTTTAAGATATAGTATCATTCAAAAAATCTAGTATCTTAATTGTGCGTAAATCATTAAATAGGAGGATTCACAAAGTTTCCACATACATCAGTTGTTCCAAAACAGTATATTTTTCCCCATTTCAAGAACATCCTGACTGTTCAGGTTTGTGGGGTTGTTTTTGTTGGAGTTCCTGAATAATACACCTTTAGTGTTAACAGGGAATGTACACAGACAACTGAGCGCACTGGGCTGCCTTTTTAAGTCCTGTTTAAATACTCTATACTGTATTCTGAAATAGAGCATGCCCTGTGCCATGGAGCTTCCAAACATATGCATGCCTACTCCCAACTGCTCCACAGCACTAGCTCCTCCCTGACTCAAGACAAGATGGAAACTAAACAAAGGATTAGATGAGAGTCTACAAATACCAATACTATAAGGCAAGAGTAGGAGATTTTGGATAATGGGGAATGTACTCTTTTACCAAAAAATCTATGACAATTTGCCACAGTGTTAATTTTGTGATTCATAGAGTACACAAAAGTAATGATGAATAAATTGAAGGGCTCTTTTGTGCCTATGGGTTGTGTCTCAGTGGGTAGGTAGTACAAATCACAGATTGCTTGTGGATTTTAAATGGATTTCCAATTGCAGGTTAATGTTAGACATTTCAGAACTCTCTAGAAATACAGAAATGTGTTCTGTTATTTGCTTAGGATCCTCTGAATGCAGCAATAATGGGGCTGAAATAAAAACTGAGCCACAACTACACATTGTATGGTACCTATAAAAGAACATAAAATACACAAAATCCTCTCATACAAGATTAGCATTGCTCTAACTTGGTGCCAAGGCATGTATTCTCTCCCATATTCTTGCTGGATGACTACTGTTGTCTAGAACTTGCAGCCTTAGAATTTAAGCCTCCATTTACTAAAATATGAGGAAAAAAATACCAGTTGTCAAATGAAGAGGCTGCCAAGCTTTCCTCACCTAGAAAAATAATCATAGTCAACACTCCACAAAACAGTCAAAATCATCAACCTTCTCCAGAAACAAAATGAAGACTGTCACAGTATTTATAAATCAAGACATGTATAAGCTTTTTAAAACGTTATCTAGAATAAGTATAAATAAAGCGAAGTATGTTCGATTATATTTCTCTAGAGTTTAAGGGTTAAGTTCCTTACCAGAATTTGCTCATTAATGAAAACTGCAAATGCAAACTACTAACTTGAGTGAGATTATAAATTTCTGTGAAGTATTGTGCCACCTCTCAAATGCTTCTCAGACATTTTTTTTAAAAAGACATAACCAAAAGAAAGACCAACATATTAAATATAACTTCTTGAAGTATAGTTTTGCCTACTTCCAAGTTTTTTACTATCCTTCAAAATTCTACAGATCTATCTACTGACATACAGAATACTGGAACAAGTTTACTAATGCTGAAACTCAGCTCCTCTTAAAGAATTTTTTTTTGCAGTTGGGCTGAGATTAGTCCATCAATGCATTGTGCGTGATGCACAGTAAATTTCAAGGATGAAATAAACAAACAGCTAGCTATAAATACAACACCATGTAAGTACTAATGCCTTTTTAAAAACTTCCATTTAATCATTTTAGATGCTCAGACTTTTCTTGACATGCAGACAAGAAGATATGTTAATACTAGTGTAATGTCTGTTTATATAAACTATACTTAAACCGCTGATGTGTTTATTTGGCTGTGGCATGGTGATAATACATGAAAATAAAGGCTCCAAGGTACTATTCTGACCCAGTCATAATCCTCAGACTGAGTCGTGGATAAACTAGGTATGTCTCTGTTTTGCATGAATCTTTAATTTATTACTTTAGTTTTATCCTAAATTCAGTAGTTTCATTCTGCTTGTTGATATCTCAGGTCTTAGAAGACACTATTTAATTAAGCAGATTGACTAGTTTTACAACCTTAGAGTGACTTGGCAAGTTAATTCCTGCACACAAAAATATTTCACAAAAAATCTGTGGTTAATTCATTGCTAGTTAATGAGGTGGGTGAATCCTGTTATAAACTGAACACCTCCAAACAGATTGCTTATACGAATAAAGTTATCAGTTATCATATTTTGGTTTCATGGATGTTAAGCTTATAGCATTATTCATTCAAATGACAATATTTTCTTTCAAAAACATATGTATTGAACTTTTGGAAGCTTCTAATTAAGCAACACATTTTGTGGCCTGACCATTAAGAAGATCATCTGTACATGAAGTAATGTATTTCCTCTCTATTTCTAAGCTAGTGAGAGTAGTCCATACTGTGTTCTCCAACTTAAAAGTAAAAACCAGAATTCACTGACTAAACAAACCAGTCCTGAGGAGACAAGACTTAATAATATTGTACAGCAAAGGGAAAGACCAGTGTCTGACACTAAGCTTCAGCTATGAACTGTTATTCGGGGAAATCCCTTCTCTTCATTAATTACACAGGGATCTCTGGCTCTCTTATAAGTCCTGGAACATAAATGAAATCTTTTTTGTGTTCATTCAGACTAAGAAGGAAAAATTAATAACCCTCAATCAGGGACTCCAACACCACTAAGATATCATAGGTGAAACAGAGCCCATGATCATGAAGCATATAAATACAAAGACATACAAATTTTATTATCAATAGAAAGTCATTCAATGAGAAAAAAAATCCTCAAAAAATTTTTAGGATTTTTCTCCCCTTCCTCTTTAATAACCCCAGAAATAAGAACTTCTGTAGAAGGGGAAAATTAGCTATAAGAATTATGAAAGTATTTTTGGAATCTCAAAAAATGCAAAAAACAGTATTGATGGATACTGCTATGAACACTTACATTTCATATTCTTATCTTCCACAGCTATGAAGAGCTTTATTGAGACCTTTTCTCCCTTTTCCTGATGGAGAAAAACTGTTTCAATCTATACGTCTTGCAGATTAGCACTGTCTTAAACATGGACATGACATCAAGTGAAGATTATCCATCAAAACTCTAAGCACCTTAAATAAAGAAGGTAATTTTTTAAGACCCATATCTCGGACTGATCTGGAGTCTTTTGCAGTCAGTAGTCCTAAAGTGAATATCATCATCTTTGGTACTAGGTCAAACCTCTCAATTGGTAAGCAATATTATGGAATATATTACCAGTGCCATTGGAGGAAGGAGGAAGAGATTTAATAATCATTGAAGTTTTATGATTAAGGAAAGATTCAGAAACCAAAGGCAGAGAAAAATAGTATCAGAGTCCTTTCTGTCCAACCCTCTGCTTTCTATTCAGAATGCATTGACTCCAGTGTATCCAGCTGGTGAAGAACTGAGAGTATGGCTTATTTGAACCATTTATCAGTGTTATTAGTTAAAAACCCAGAACAAAATATGAAAATGCAATTAAATACTTTCACTCATGTCTCAACTTGACAACTCATAATGACCAGCACATACATCAAAGTAATGACAAAAGGATATATGCAGAATGAATCAATCGAGAATGTTCCTATCCATTTTTTAGTATCACTAAAGCAAATCCCTTTTTTCTAGTGTTTATTTCAAGGCATATTATCTGACAATACAGAAAACTTAAAACTGAAACAGACTACTTAGTAAATTTAAAAAATCACAGTAATCATAAACACAAATCATTTACCTGTTGCCTGTAAGTGTATGATAAATAGACTAAATTATTATGATTTTCATATGGATTTATTTTAGACAAGCACCTAGTGCACTGAATCACCTGTCAGCTCTTCCATTACTCCAAGGCATCATCCTGGCCTTGTGTAGCTTGGTCTTATCATTAACTGTTACTTTTCCAAGATGTGAAATGAAAATGTGGCTCCAAGACCCTTAATCTGGGAGGAACAGTATTCTGTTAAAGAATATATTGAAAAGTACAAAGTTGTCATGGCACTTAGAGGGTTTTGGGGTTGTCTGATTTGAGGGTTTTGGTTTGGTTTTATTTGGCTGTGGAATTTTTGTGGGCAAAAACTAGAAAAGAGGTGTAGATCCATAAATATATCTATATACATCTTGGCAGAGTACACTATATCTTTTGGGAGTCTTAACATGAGATGTATGTGTTGATTTGACACATACATCCCTAGCAAATAAATAGCTTTTCCTTAAGATCATCATGCAAATCACTTTTCATCAGCACAGGTCTGTGTTGAACAGGATCTTAACACAAAACTACTACGTGCTTTTCAAAAACTCTGCCCTGCTTCTATGCTGAACTGCTGATGATTTAACTTGTAATGGTTATCTCTTCCAAGGAGATTCATTATGGTGAACTTGAATGTAAAGAAACCTGTCTGGCAACATCAGTGGGATGACAGACCTATAAAGGTAATAAAAGATACAGGGTTTTTTCTCAGTCCACCAGTTTAACCTCTGTTGTTCATTTACCACTTTAAACAACATTGAAAGATAGTATTTGATTGCAAGGAGGAGGGGAGGAATGAAATACTAGTTAAAGAGTGACAGAAAACTCCTTCTGTCTGCAGACACTGAAAGGATCTAAGGATCACAACAAAATTTTAAGACAATTCTACCCTTCATATGCCCAGATGATGGGAGAAAGGAGTGTGAAGAGACAAGCCACTTCCCCTTGTTAAAATAAACTTAACTGAACTTAAAATTTCTTCACTTTCCAGTGTCTTCATGAAAAAGGCAACTAAACTCCATGAAAGTCACTATCTCAAAGTCACTATATGTTTTCTCTTTTTTTTTTT
>WAAB01002731.1:23434-46125 GCA_013389865.1 Piaya cayana
TTTATTCAAAAGATAACACAGCCTTATATAGTCTCCTAAGTCTAGCCACGCCTCTTGCTACTTCAATACAAGCCAATCCACTAATACCAAAGTGCTTCCTACTTCCTTATTGCTAAGCCCGCAGACAGAGGTGTGTTTGCTCCAGTTCACGTTTCCTATCCTTTCCGTAACATCGCGTGATCTTCCGATCGCCAATCCCTACACCAGTGTTTCAGCTGTTGCTGAGGACTACTTGCCCAGGATCAAGGCTTTCTTTTTCCTCCACTCCATGCCTTCCACCCAGCAGACCAGGGGTGGGCAAGAAGCTGGGAAGAGACAAAACCAAGACAGCTGACTCAGATCAACTAAAGGGATATTCTATGTCATATAATGTCATAACAATAAAAACTAACAGGAAAACAGCTATGGGGAAACAGCCATTGCTTAGAGACTGGCTGTGCATCAGTCTGCTTTTGGGAGATGGTGATCGTCTTTGCATCACTTTCAGGACTTTTATGCTTGTTTGTTTCTCTTCCCTTCACTTACTAAACTACCTTTATCTTGATGTACACATTTTCTCTATTTTGCCCAATTTTCTCCCTCACGCCACTAGAGGGGAGTGAATGAGCCACTGGGTGATAGCTTAGATACTGACTAGGGTCAACCAAGTACAATCAACTATTAGAGAAAATATTCTTTAAAGCAACATCCAAAATACTATGCCAGTTATTTTCTTTCAATGAGTAAGGTGAAGGGAGATATAAGGAGGCTAACATGGTACCAACAGCACTGAATTTAGAGTCTGATTTTAATAAAATGCATTATTCAAATTAATGAGATTTAACACAGTCATTTAAATTCAAGAACACAAATTTAATAACAGATGTTAACTGAGCTGTATTGTTGAAATTAATTTGTGTGAAAGTGATGACATGTACAAGAGAAAAAGTTGAAACATTATTTTGCGGCCTAGAAGTAACCTGCTCTATATAGTTGCAGTAAGAAACCAGAAATTTTGCACATGCCTGGACATGAAAGAAAAATACATATATATCTATATATATATTTGTACATACATATAGATATACACACACACACATATACACATATATATACACATATACATATACATATACATATACATACATATACCTGCAGTTGTAGTTAAGAACTACAAGAAAATGTTTTCTTATAAGAGGTCACAAACCTAACAAATTTCTCAAAGGGACTGGATATTTATGAAGATGGCACAAGCAGTGGAAATTACTGCACTTGGTAAATATACTTTTTAGGAGATCACATCTAAAGGTTATAGTAATTTGATGCTGCCAGTGGTAGTCATGTAACCACTGTTCTTGCAGAATACAGCCTAGCAAGAGTGGAGGTAGGCAGCAAAAGCTATCCATGATGCACTGATGACACTTCTATTAAAGGCAGAAAAAGTCATTCAATGACAGTCGAATGTTTATCTTTTTAACTGCAGTATGCTTATGCTACATCAATCTCTGTTAGTCAGGTTTTGTATTTATTATCAAGCCTTTTGGTCCCATATGCCTCTAACAAAACCCTAGAAATTAAGGTGGAAATAGATGCAATAGTATTTCACCCCAATCAGCAACATGAAATCAGATACTACTAAAGTGAAAACTTCTGTAGCAACCAGTTTCTTCACTTATATGACTTGCTTGTTTTCAGTAGGATTTCCAGTTCTATAAGTAAGAGTACTTAATCATAAGCAAATAAATAATATGTGGGGCTTCTGGGACAGATTATCCCATGACTACTGATTGGCATAGCATCCTCACGGCAAGAAAGTACACATGTTGGTGGGTGCCAAGGGGTAAAAATGGAAATCCCACTGCTTCTTAACAGTGATTTTGCCATCCTTTATACTCACACACCATTTAGGAGGAAAACAAAACTAACTTAGTAAGGGCAAAGGCAAGTTTTTCTGCCCTTCCTCTTACAGCACCAAGCCATTCAACAGCTCAGCAGGTAGAACACTATCTTTTTTTTCTACTGTGCTACAGTTCATTGTTAGAAAAGAAGAACTTCTTGTTTTATGTCTTTCTTTAAGTATTTTAATAAAGCAAACAAAAAAAAGCCAACATGTAACCTCAGCAGAGAGAAGCATTACCTAAAAACAACGCAAAGCATGAGGACAAGTTGGGGAGACAGAGTCATGGAATCTTACAGTGAGAAAATGTTCCAAAAAGAAAAGTGATTGGGAAAGCTTCAGTTTCATTAAGAAGCTTAGTGAGAAGCTATTGAGTGAAAGTGAAGAAGTAAGAAAAACAAAGAGATCATTGAAAGCATTTGGTAGGAGGAATAATTGTTTTGTAAATAAGCAGAAATTCACATAGTCCCAGTAAGGTCTATGTAACCTGTCAGAAAGCTGCAAAGAGAAGCAGTTTATTATACAGAAATACTAACCAGATTTTCCAGAGAGCAGGAAAGACTAATGCATTTTTTGCCTTGTGGTATACAAAGGACTCAGAAAAGTACCATTACAAGGTCTGCCACCAGCAAAATTTACATATAGATTTATTTGGGGTTTTTTGAGTATCCAGTCAACTCCTACCCTTGCAGTTACTCAGGTTTAAACAAACAATAATCTGCCTTGAAAGAAACAGAAAGAAAAAAAGTCTTGATTTTGTTTCACATTTGTCATTTCAAACGATAACATGGAATAGCAACTGCAGAATGAAAAACTGAGCTGTAGTATAGGTTCTCTTCCATTTTCTTCCCTAAATCACATTCTTCCTTCTGCCAAATGTATGGGGGTTTTTTTAATAAATACCCTAACTGAAACATCTATAATAATATTACCATATTTGTTGCTAATTTGACAAGGCTACAACTATATCCAGGGCTATGCATACTGTTGTCATTGCTATCATTTGATTTTATCCAGTCCATAGCATTAATAATGCAGATAAACTTAACCAAGACCCATAATTCCTTCATCCACTGCAATAAAGCAAATTGTGCATTTATATTTTGACTGGAGCTTTAACATATTAAAAATGCTGAGAGCTTTTTTTCCAATTAACCAGACAGCAGAAAGCCTTCTATTTTTAATTACTCTTTCATATCTTGTATTGAAAACTAGAGCTGGAAATCAGTTCTGGAAACAGTATCAATGTAATGAAAAAAAAAAAAAAGCCAACCAAAAAACTACCCTTAACAGCTATTGTCTTTGTTCAGTCTCATCATATCCAAACTGAACTCTCCACTGTTTTTCACTTTTACTTTGAAGACCACTGATGAAAGAGGATTTATCCAATGATTATGAACAAAGTAGCTCTAATTCCTTTAGATATCCACTAACAAGATATAAAATGACACTTCCTGGACACATCACCAGCACAATAGGGCCTTTATTGATTTTCATATCATGTTCTTCAGTCTGAGATGACTCTCTTGAGGACTCTTCTTCCCAGCAGGAAGAAAAATTGCCTTTTCTATGTTTGAATTCAGATCTATTAATGCATCCCTTGCTGGAGATGGTGTCATTTTAGTTCTTTCCCTCTGTAGTTGATGTGTCTACACCTTGCTGGCTCAGTGTCCTAATGGATGCCAGGGTTAGAGGTCAAAGTATGAAAACAAAAAATGAAATTGCTCTGCTTGAGACTCAGTGAGAAAAAGAATCTTCACAATCTTTCTAAGGGTAAAATGTACAACCAATGAAGTGTGATAAGTGTGTTCCACCTAGTGCCAAAACTATAGAGTTTAATTCCGAAAGAAGTTCCACACCAAAAATGAAGATGAGAAAGAGTTGATATTATTGTTCAGCTTGCACTACTGCCATGAGGAAATTCACAGCTGAAAGAACAGATATTACTCTTTTCATTTGTTATTATGAAGGTCTCCAGGTGAAACATTGACATCATCTCTGAACTCTACAATTTAAAAGGCTAAAAGACAATCTAAATAGTCCATTTTTTTTCTGAGGGACAAGTCACATATCTGCATCTACCTATGATTAAATATTCAATCTGTGAAAAAGAAAGAGTGGTATAAACTTTTGGAACTGGCAGGAAGAAGACAAGGGGTTCCCACAGCCTCTACTTGAATTTGAAAGTACAGCAGATTAGTTCTGTATGTGCAGTCTCTGGATTGCAGAAAGTATTAGTTTGAAGAAAAATTTCATTTTGTAATACAGAAATAGCTATATAAATACACAACACCTGATGAGCAGGGCAATATGCAGTTTCAATACAGGATGGGGAGGAATGTGATTGAGAGCAGTCCTGTGGAGAAGGACTTGGAGGTGCTGGTTGATGAGAAGCTCAACATGAGATGTCAATGTGCCCTCACATCCCAGAAGGCCAACCATATCCTGGCCTGCTTTAAAAGAAATGTGGCCCACAGGTTGAGGGAGGTCTCTTCCCTGATACTCCACTCTTTTGAGACCCAATCTGGAGTACTGTGTCCAGTTCTGTAATCTCCAACATAAGAAGGGTGTTGGACTTGCTACATTCACCCTAATGTAAATTGACTCCTCTAATTATAAGCGTGGAGGAGTCAGCTGTACTTGGGATACTATAAGGAGTGGAGTAAGAAGAGTGGACTGATGATTGGAAGCAGGGTGGATACAGCTCATCACTGAGCTATATAAAGGAGTCTTCCACAGAACCCTGAAAACCAGCATGGCAAGAAACAATCAAACACAACCTGTGCCTCTCCATTGCTAAGAAGTAGTGGCCCACAGCCCAGTGTTCTTCACCCCATTCTCAGGACATTGTCATGTTCTTAGCTCACCTGTCTGTGACTGCAAGCAGACAATCTGGAGCTCAGGAATACCTAGCAAGATCAACAAAGGAGGTGATATACCAACTATCCAGGGAGAAAAAGACCCTCTTCTCATTTGCTTCGCTTACATGAAGTAATGCAGTCACCAAGATAAGCACTGTAAGAAATCAGACTTGGGACCTTATTATGAAGGCTTTTGGTTTATATCCTAACATACATGCACCTGCACAATTCCATTTCCCATCCCACTATCTACTAAATACTTCAGCATAACAGGTCATTACAAAGGGAGTCCATAATAAACCAAGATCATAGAATTGTAGAAACATTGACTCATAGAATCATTAGGTTAGAAAAGACCTTTGAGACCAGCCATTCCAACTTACCTGTCCACTACTAAATCGTATCCCTAAATACTTCATCTGTCCATCTTTTAAACACCTCCAGGGATGGTGACTCAACCACTTCCCCAGGCAGCCTATTCTACTGCTGGATAAACTTCTCTGTGAAAAAAAAGTTTTCCTAATGTCCAATCTAAACTGTGGTGCAGTTTAAGGTCATTCCCTTTTGACCTATCACCTATCACTTGGGAGAAGAGACCACCACCCACCTCTCTACAACATCCTTCCAGGTAGCTGTAGAGAGCAATAGCGTCTCCACTCAGCCTCCTCTTCTCCAGGCTAAACAACCCCAGTTCCCTCAGCTGCTCCTCGTAAAACTTGTTCTCCAGCTCCTTCACTAGCTTCATAGCTCTTCTCTGGACATACTCCAGGACCTCAATGCAGCCCCACCAGTGCTGAGTACAATGGCAGAATCACTTCCCTTATCCTTCTGGCCACACCATTTCTGATACAAATCAATGTGCCATTGGCCTTCTTGGCCACCTGAGCACACTGCTGGCTTATGTTCAGTCAGCTGTGGACAAATGCCCCCAGGTCTTTCTCTGCCAGGCAGCTTTCTAGTCAGTACTCCCTAAGCCTGTAGCACTGCATGGGGTTGTTGAATAGAATTTGATGTGTAACAGTGAAATCATGTATAAACATAATACCAGACACAAATATAGCTACCATAATTTAAATGCCCATCAGCCTCAAACAAATGCCATGCCATACATCCAATCACAATGTAACACAACACCTATAATCTAAAAGAGTCAATCACAATGTAATAAAGAAAAAAAAATCAAGAGAGAAATTTACCACCAAAATTAAGGCAGTTATCTACATTCCTCCCATACTGCCATGAGCTTGAGCAGGCTTGTGTTTTCTTTTTTACTTATCTGATTAGCTACACTGAGTGTTTCTATGTGCTTCACTTTGCATTTTCTGGGTGGAGTACAGGTATCTTGCAGATTTCATTGTGTAACTCCCAGTTTCTTAAAATGGAAGAGTTTCATCTCAAAATTGCACTGTCTTCTTTATAAACATGTGGACATAGTATATTTCTTTCTTTAGATATAACTCAGAACCAGGAACTGTATGGACTTCAGACTCAACCCTACAGCTACCATTAGTAATCCTTTATAACCTGCAACAACTTTCTTCCATCACATAACATGGTACACCAGCAGGGTGTCTCTGGCCCTGGCCTGATACTGGGTAAGCCAGGGAACACCATTAATCTTTGTAGCACAGGCTTGAAATCTTGTTTCTAAGTAACTGAATTCCTTGGACAAAAAGAAAAGCTTTGAATGAATTCACATGTACTCTACAGGGCACAGACCTCACACTGATCCACTGTCTATGCAACTCATACAGAAGCAGTCAGCCTTATAAACCCAGTTTTTAGAAATTCAGTTGAAGAGCCTTTGTGTTATTAGCACAAAAATGATTAATTAATCATGTCCATACATTATTTGTCATTGACATTTACTAGGACACACGTGGCCTGCTTGAAGTGATATTTGCCGTTCATTTCCTATGGCAAAATTCCTGCTGAGAGAGAAAATCCCAGTTTTGGCTGGGATGATGTACAGAATGTGCACACAGCAGGAATTCAGCAAGAATGACTTGGTCAATTGATTAAATCTGAGCAATGACCAGCAGGTGTCTTTTTAGTGTGTGCTTTGAATGGCTTTCCATAAAGCCTTGTGCTTCACAGTAGCTGGATGCACATCAGTTTGGTCATGCATCAGCATGACAGGATTTTTTTGCTGCAAGATGAAAGCATTGCTCATTTGCAGATCTGAGAATTAAAAGTTCCCCACACCTCAAATTTTAGATATTTCATCAGACCTCTCAAAAATTAACAAGTAAAAAAAAAATAAAAGACAACAGGAATCTACTTGTTTGAGTTCACTTTGATGATGGAAATTAAAACCAGTCTGATTTGGGGCTTTTCCTCCCTTTTCCTTCCTGTTTTACAAGTGAGAGACCAGAGGAATGCTGGCATATCAGTCAACTCTTCACTGAAAACTGTCATTGGGCATCTGAAAATCGGCTGTATGTTTCTCTGCTCTACCAGCAGCTGTCAGAAATCCAAAGTACTAACGTATACTTTTCTTATCTAGATCCCAAGATACAGATTTCCTATTCAAGTCAATGAAAGACCTTTCAGTAGTATATAACCTGCAAAACCACAGCAAATGTAAACCTTTGTCAGTGACAGTTCAGGAAATTCAGCAGTCCTGGCATTCATTCTTTGTAGAGGTGCACTAGTGAAAACTACCTTTTTATGTAACATAATTTTAAAAATACTGACAATATGCCTTCCACCCAAACTAGATATTGGGATGTCTCATTGAAATTACTATGGATGGAGAGGCAGTATTTAGAACTGGAATAAAAAAATTATTGAGCTTTAACATCTGTATCTCTGAAGTGACGGCACTTCCAGTAAAAGGGACTACGGTATGCTCAGTCCCACAGCAATCCCAAAATCTCAGAAGCAAAACATATTCCCAATCTCATTCCAGATGTTTTCAGTTATTCAATTGCCTGTCCACACCTCAGTCTGATAAATATGGTGCCTCTGTAAAGACATCACTTTAAAACCCTTGTTTCCTTTATACAGAAAAGACCTTTATGAGTGACAAACTGATACTTTGTAAATTATAGCAGGAAGCATGGTTTTACGCAACTTTTAGTTTGGACACTCTGATACATAAACAAGAACTTCCCGTTATTTCATTGAATCATAGAATGGCTTGTCTGGAAGGGCCCTTAAAGATCATTCAGTTCCAAATGCCCTGCCATGGGCAGGGACACTTTCCACTAGATCAGGTTGCTCATAGTCCTATCCAACCTGACCTTGAACACCTCCAGGGATGGGGCATCCACAGCTTCTCTGGGGAACCTGTTCAGATCCTTCACCACCCTCATATTTTAAAAAAACTTATTCCTACTATATATCCAATCTGCATCTCCCCTCTTACAGGCTTAAAACTGTTACCCCTCATCCTATCACTGCACTCCCTGATAAAGATCCCCTCTTCCACTATCTTGAAGTTCTCTTTAAGTACTGGAAGGCTGCTATAAGGTCTGCTCAGAACCTTCTGTTTTCTAGGATGAACAACTCCAACTCTCATATAGGAAGTGCTCCAGCTCTCCAATCATTGTCATGGCCCTCCTCTGGACTTGCTCTAACAGATTCATGTCCTTCCTGTGCTGAGGACTCCATAACCAAACAGAGTACTCCAGGTGAGGTCTCACAAGAGCCAAGTAGAGGGGCAGAATGGCCTCCCTCAAACTTTAAAAGGGAAAGGCATACAGAAGAAACCAAACTAAACAGAGCTGCAACTGATGACAAAAAAAGAGGAAGCTGGCTACAAGATTTACACTCAGTTCAGACTCTGCACTTATTCCCCCTCTTTTTGTGCAGTAATGCAGTAGCAATTTCCCTCTCTTCTCAAATGGGAAATATACTCAGTTGAATTTGAGATCTAAATTGAGATCACAGCTCTCCAATGCTACTGGTGAAAAAAAAATTATCAGGCTAAAAATCTTAACCTTGGCAGGCAGCTCAAGGGCTTGTAATCTTCCAAGTAAACCCTTCTGTTTGTCTCAGACACCAAGTACAAGCAGCACTGAACCACAGAGCCTGAAACACATAAGCCTAAGGAAGCTGATGGTTTTTGACCTACTTCTTGCTCATGTAATTGTCACCTTTCAGTCTGCCTCTAAATCCAACTTCCAGTTTAAGAACTGGACAGTCTCGCCACTCATTCAAAATAAGTCTCTGACATGAGCCACTGTCCAAAACACAATGGATAATACTATTTGGACTATCATTATAAATATGGCCAGAAGTACTTCCACCAACACAAAAAGCTGAAAATATCCTTGAGGTTACCATTTCCGTAACTAACCGTATCACATCAGCAGTCTTATTTATAAGCTGGGAAAGCATTTAAAAATGCTTGACCTTCAGGAGTCAAAGAAAGATGCAGCTGTCCTCGTTACCATTTGAAACTTCACTGCCACTTGCTGAAGCAGATTTAATGCATCCTCCAAGCTTATCAGCAGAAATGGTAAATAGTCCACATTAATCAGAATATACCCATCTCATCTCAGTCTTTTGGGGATGAAGGTCCATTAGGGAATCAAAACCAGATAAAGCAGAACTTCAATTACTTGAGGCTTCTACTTGGATTCTGCCTGAATTATCCTTGTGTTCCTCATAGAAAAAGGGTAGAAGTAGTGATTTATTTTCTGAGATATTCCCATTAAAAAACAAGAGCAGTACAATACATTCCCATTTTCTTGCCCATTTTTTAAAGCACAGAGGGCAGGCAGATGTCAACAGGACTGACAACTCAGTATTTCTGGGATTTTCAGCAGGCAAACGCTGCTCTTTACTCTGGACTTCTAAAATCAGAACAGGTAAAGGTGCTTTTAGTTAAGTTAAACAAGAAGAAAAAGATAAAAGCATTTCAAGCTTTTTTTTTTTATCATGAATGAATTTGACAAACATTGTTATTCTCAATTCTCAGAATTAGAAAATAAGCAGACTAGATTTGATATGTCCACATGTCGCTATCAAAGATGTAGTAAGTTCCTAATAGAACAACTAATTTGAGTCTCAGTGACCTTGCACTGAGAATCAGGGCAAACACTCATAATGCAAACACATCATAGTGGGTTATTT
Source organism: Piaya cayana (assembly GCA_013389865.1). Classification (NCBI taxonomy): domain Eukaryota; kingdom Metazoa; phylum Chordata; class Aves; order Cuculiformes; family Coccyzidae; genus Piaya; species Piaya cayana. Next base: position 33,254 of record WAAB01002731.1, read on the forward strand.
CCAGTTATAAGATTTTAGACACAAATAAGATTTCATCAATAGGCATTTCCCAAGAAACTGTAACCAAATTATTTCAGAAAACTCAGTGCAGGCGTACAATGTTTTTTTACACAACCAGAAAACATTTGGAATGCCATGGACTAAAGTACCTTGCATCTCATAAGTTTTTACTTGCAACGATGCAGTAAAATAAGGATTACAGAACACTTTTTTTTTCTTCATATTTAGAAAAACTTTAGTAAATAGATGGTTTGGCTTCTCTTCTTGAATCTGATAACATACTGCAATTCTTAGTTATATCCTTGCTATCTTACTCAAGTAAAAGTCCCGATAAGCTCAGCTGAAACCCTGCAGGCCGAAATACTTTTATGACCCATAATGAAGCAGCAAAATGTTGAAGAAAACCCATGGGAATAAAAAGACTAGCTGTGTGTGATACACACTGTAGAATCATGCTCTGATTTTAACCATCACTCCCTGCTCTTTGAGTACTAGGAGCCAAATTCTAAAGTAAGTTATATTAAGTGACTGCATGCAGCCAGTCCCTATTCAGAGTAGTGGCACATTCACTTCTTACATGGCATGACATACTGTGAATACTTTCAGTAATTATCAGGATTTGTTTTATGAAATCCAAAATAGTAAAGTTCATTTCCACAGAAACTTGATACAACACATATCATAACTGTTGCAACATTTCTGGATAGGAGCAAAATTAATTTGCACCACCCCGCTACAGTCTAGCAGGGAAGAAGAGTCCTGAAAAAGGTCACAATTTATTTAATTCCCCCAAAAGCCTAACGGCACCTTAGATTGCTTATCCAGTGGTTCACATGATTCCTCAAATGGTTTTTTTTCAAAGGATAAAATATTCAAATTTCAAAATACTGAAAATACAGAAATATCAGTCAAAAGAGAGCAAGAAGAGGCCTACCTCTAAAAATAAATTAAAAAAACCAAACAAACAAAAAAACACCAAGTCAACCATTCTCTCAGATTCAGTCTAGTTTATAGAGGCTCACATGTAAATACATCCAGAGGGAGTCATAGTAAAGCCACATCAAGTAATGCTGTGATCTTCCAACAAGGTAACATACATGACAATACACATCATGCTGACACCTTACAAAGTGTTCTGTTTAGCACGAAAAGCATTTATGCAAAAGACAAACATATGTATTGGATTGTGAGTTCTGTCATTCAAAAACCAGTTATTCCTAGGGAAAAAAAAATGCTATCTGGATCTCCAGTTTATAATGCACAATTTAGTTTTCCAGAGCTAGTCTCTGTGAAATAATAAACCTCAAAACTGATCACACCTGAAGAAGGACGTATCCAATATCAACAGAGTTTCACTGTACCTATCCAGGAACTGAGAGGAAAGATTCAAGAATTTAAGCCTGGGGCAAGTAGCATTTATGGCACTGCATGCACAAACACATTGCACACTGAAAGGCAGCACTTGGGAGTGTGACAAATATAGCCATTTACATCCAGAAAGCAAATCTGTCATTCTTGTAAGAAAGCTTGATTGTTTTCAGAGCTTGTGTTGCGTATTTGCAGGACTATTCTTCAGTTTTGTATGCTTATAGTTTGATGTTCCTTTTTAGCCTGTGACAGTTTCACTTGCTAATGGTTACTCACGTGTCCCCAGCCTATACTGAAACAGCTACAGCCACTATTACAAGTTATAGATGTTGCCATTTGTTACTTATACAGCCATTGGAGGTAAAACAAGGCACACAGAGAATACTGGTTCGATTTTAATCCTCTGTATTTAACATAGGTATAGCCTCAACACCCAAAATCTGTGGATACTTAGATGGACTGGGATAGGAACAACTACAGTTTTCCTTCCTTCCTTCCTTAGAGCAGAACTGTATGACAGAACAGACAAGTGAGATGGGACAGAAGCTGCACTCTGTCTGATGAGGAATTCTGCTCCTCTACAAAGACTGCCTCTTGAAGCCTCCCCAGACATGGTATGAACTTCTTTGCTTTAAAATCATTATCACCAAGTCTCTCAACGGATGACTAGAGCCTAGGAAAAAATATTTATTGAAAGCAATTTATCTGACAAATATTGACATTTGCTTCAAATTCCTTTCAGCAGTTCATTATTTGACCAACTGCACAGACTGTCCAAATTCAGCAAATAACTCTTTTAACACATTCTTTCCACAACTCCTGAACTCCCACTTAAGAATGATTTTAATTATTTGATAAGCATACCTGTCAAACAAGTATTTTGCCCCTACTTTTTGTGTAGTAGTACTACAAAAGCAGAGAGAAGAGAACACATAACTGCAGCTCTGCAGGACATCTCACTTCATTTTGCATTCAGGAATGGTTATAACTCTTGAGAGGCTGTAAGCAAGCGCTAGTAATACTGATGCAGAAGTGCTCTAATTAAAAGGAAAACCACAGGGTAAGTTTGATGTAGGATTCACTAGCCAAAATCAGCCTCTGCCATCACTCACACAGAACAAAAGAATATAGACATTATTTTCCCTTCAAAGAGGATGTGCCACTGTTGTAAACGTACAGCCTGCTTCCAACCTGGAATTGAATTCCATCATACATATCAACCTATGGGACTATTCAAGTTGTAAGGACCTAAGGCCTGAAAATAAAATAAATTCAATCCTTATCTCTAGTGAGAGATACATAATGAATCTGATTCTATAGTCTTACTCTCTTGTGTCATCGCTTATCAAGGTACCAAGTACAAGCAATATGCAGGCAAGAAAATAGGACAGCTTTTTAAAATAGTCAGATAAGATCAAGCCATTGCAAAAGCAGTAAGTGAGTAGAGTTTTTCCACCACTTTTTAAAAGAGTTTTTCCTGATGTCACAAGGAGATACTATCATGGTAAACAAGAAGTAAGTACTCTTTTCACTACCGATATCCAAGATTGACTATTGCATACTGTAGATGGAATACTAAAAGGTTAAATACAATAAATAAAAGCAACTTACTATTTTACATTGTTTTGCTCTATCACCACTCTACTTCTACAATTCTAATGTAAAGAAGAACTGGAAATATAGACACACATGTTTTTCTCAATTTTTTCTTCCTCATCTCTCCTTGTAACAAGTCAGCAAAACCAAACTGGTGTACCAGTGTCCAAAGTAAAGCACTCTTTTCTTGTACTTTTGAGTTCAACCATTTTTGCCTGAGGAATTCTCTTGGCTCACGGGTTTGATGTCAGCCCTTGATTGTGTTTTGATGTTTCTGCAGATCTATGATTGAGTTCAATTCTCAGCAGCCAAAACAGACATTTGTCATCCTGTATGCATCAAATTTCCTGTGGCACACTGCCCACTTAATCATGCAGGCAAGGGGAACTTTGACAAAGCAAGGGGTTGTCTGCAAGCCTCTGTGACCTAGCATGTGTGGAGTCATGTGTAATTACCATTATTTATAAGGATCACTCAAGGCTTCCTGGTGTTGCTGTACACCAGTTCAACCACACCAGAGTATTTGAGTAAATATTTGCACGCAACAAGAGCTGTTGAGAGGGTTTTGTCTACAGCCACAGCCCCCAGTACATGAAACATTAAGCACATGAAATGTCTCTAGTGATGCAGAGTGGTGGATTTTCACTCTGATTTGATTAGCAGTGATGATTCTTTCATGAGATGTGACTGTCCTTCTAGATTAGCATCAGCCCAGATTCCATGCAGCAGTCACGGAAAAAAAAAGAGATGGGAAAAGAACAGTCTGACACATTATGAGAGTTACTTTGCAGAGTCTCTATCAATTCTGAGATTTCTTGTCTAACAGAAAATGCTTGAGCTTAAATCTTAATTTTAAAAAGCATTACCATCTAGAACTCTAAATTCCAACACAAATGCAAAACTAAAATCTCAACGCTAGTAAGAGTTAACTAGAAAGAAAACAAACCAAAACAACAGCACAGGTCTAACTCAGGGAATGTCTTAACATGCCACAAAAGAGCATCAGTTCCTTACCCATACAAAGCTAGAAATCCTAGAAATGTTACACAGGAAGATGTTCTTCCATATTAAATGTAATTATCATCTCCGAATGAACACTTCAGAGCTTATTATTTATACTGAATCAATGTTTAGTTGCATGGCTTCTAAAACTTATCCATCTAGGTGCATCGCATCAGTACGCAAGCAATTGACAATTTTCAATAACGATAACATGACTTCCATGGTGTCTTTATAATACCAGTGATTTCAACTATTCCACCATGGTAACATCCCACTATTATTTCTATACTGTAACAGTGAAAACTGAATCCAACAGAACCAAGCAAATTTTGCAAGAAAATACAGTTTCTTGAACATAGTAATGTAGCTGGAACAAACAAAAAAGACTAGCATTCCCCAAGCTGATTTCCTTTTTCCACTCAAATCAATTCCTTTACAAAACCGGGTTCTGGCAAATCTCTTGAACTTAGACAAATAGGCTTTTGCAAAAATCTGAAACTCCATAGCAAGCATTTTGCCTTAATATGGAAAGCAGAACAAGCTCACAATTAAAAAAAACAATCAAACCAATAAACTTCCAAGTTAAATCTTAGTGTGAATGCCATTGCTAGCTATACTAGACCAAATGTAAAGTCTCTACACCACTACGCAAGCAAAGAAAAGAGAAATTCTGAGGGCTATCATCTGCTGAATTTTTACACTGCATCATTGGCAGTTACTTAGCAGAAAAGGTAGCTGTCAATGAATGGGAAAACTCACAGTATTCAATAACCTGCTTCCTCCATGTGGACTTGTGTTAACAAATAAAACAGAGAAGGATATTATTTTCTGAAGATCATGTATCTTCCACTTGAATCATGTTGAGAGACTGGACTTCTCAAAATCTACTTTAAACCACTAAATAAATTTTTAAAAAATCAAGAGCTGATTTTGAATTTGTCAGGTGTTCTTTTTTGTGGGTAAGTTCATCAACATGGTGCTACAAAAGCAGAAACCAGGAGAGCAAGGGGCAGAGCAGAGAGTACCCTGTCTGTCATACTCATACGTGGAACTTCTTTTCACTGCACTGCAGGCCCTAGACATGATGCCAGTTTTACATGTATTTCTCATTTAAACCAAAGTGACAGGATGCTGTAAGTTCCTGCACCTAACTAGTACTCAAACTAGAAATTTTAATTTTCCTTATTAGACCAGCAATGGTAATAGGGAAAATTGAATTACACAGGGCTAAAATAAAGAGATCAGTGGTGACAGACATCTGGTGTTATGCTTAAAATAATTTTAAAACACTAGTACAGATTGTTGCGTAATAAACTCCAAGACAAATAAATATTAATATTTCTTGTACTTTCCTAAGTTCCAGTGCTACAGTTCATACTTACTGCTATTCATACAGTAAAATTGCCTGCACGTAGGCAACTGATGAGATTTCTGTTTAGCCTTGTGGCCAAAGACCACAGACAAAAAGAAGGAATAAAACTACATGCAAGTTTTACTTAACTCCATATATGAAGTGCCATTTACTTCTTTGTGTAATTTCATCCAATTGTTCCAGGAGAGATAAAGCACCAGGAGCCATTGATCACCCTTCTCAGGCAAGAATTTGGTATAAGCATATGCTTTTTTGATAACAACAAAAGACATTTGCTGGCCACAGTGGCAGACTTCATGGAAACATCACAAAAATGTTTCTGATCAGAACTTTAGCCCTTAGTTACCCAAAGCATGATTTGAAGGACCACTATAGTAAAAGCTCTACATTATTCATTTAGTTAGGAAGTGATAAAATTAAAGACCTGAATAAAATATTTCTACCAAGATGAAACCTATATGTACAAACCCCACTTTTCTCTAATCTAGCACCTGAAACCTGTGGCTGTCAGCAACATCAGAAATCACTGATGATGATGAATGCCAGACCTGGAAATTTTAAGATGCTAGTTTTTCAAAAACTGTTGACTGTCCACTCTCTGATAAGCATGACTTCTTGGTTTGTTTCCAAAAAGCAACATGCAGAGAATAAGACACTCTAAATTGCCAAAGAAAAGTAGGGGACAGAGTAAACTTGTGCCACTGGAGTAGAAGCAGACAAATATTGTGCAACAGAATTAATCAGGAAAGAAAAGTAAACTGAATAATCCAGGACAAACTTCCCAAAGCTTTAATGCTCTGAAAAATATACGTCTCTCAAAAAGATTGTTGTGAACATTATTGATGGTTTGAAAAACTTCATAGTTATATTTCATAAGTTTTTGTGAACAATTTCTACAAAACTTGTAGAGTTCTGTAGCTTTATTGAGAAGGACAGGATACCTACAGAGACTTCTCGTATCCTTCTCGCTGTTGTATCTGGGTTTACCTTATGTTGTCATGAAAATTAACTTCTAATTGACAGGATGAATTCTCAATTTCTATTGGGGCAAGCACCTTACCTTGAAAAGTTATTCAATCAAAATGCAACCTGCTAATGACAAAATCCTATTAAATAACATTACCTAAACTTCAACACATATTTATGTTTTAGATGGACTGAATAGGTTGAGCATGTGGATTACAGATAGGTAAGATTCAAACCTGAGAGTTAATTTTAGCTTTTTGCCCTGCCCTTCTCCTAAGCAGAGGTACACATGAATTCCAATAGCATTAAATGCCACAGAAGTTAGAAGGCCTCCTCTAGAAAGCAATTTTCAGATGTTGAAGTAGATTAAAAATATAAAATAAAATAAAATAAAATAAAATAAAATAATAAAATAAAATAAAACCAACAAAATAAAAAACAACACAGCTGGAAAAGACTGTTTTAATTTTGACAAGATTGCTTCTACTGTTACTATTTCGTTTCTATTGAGTTAAAAATCCAAACTAAATCAAGCATCAGGTTTATAACTACATTAACAGGCACAATTACTATATCCCTTTTCCCTGGAGTTCAAAGAAATCATGATATAATTCTCTCCAGCCAGAAAATGCTCTTGAAGTTTAAAAAAACCAAACAAGCAAACACACATATAAAAAATAACCTAGATGTAAACAATCTTTATGCTCAGATACATTTTGATCTGAAGTCTGAAGTTTGGTCTATTACATGCAGGAGACACTCAGAATACATATTGAAAATGTTTTTCAAAAGTTAAAGACAAATAAATTCATCTCTATTTTCAGCCTCCTTTCAAGTTTAAAAACCTGATAAACTCTTCACCTCTGAGATTTCTAATATAAATATTTTTTAAAATATTATATAAAATGGTTAAAATTATGTCATTAACAGAGATTTTAAACATATTTTTACAACACTGATTTTAAAAAATACTTTAAAATGTTTTAAACTATACTGCTCTATAGTTCAATTACATAAACAAATGTTTCCATTGGCATAAGTCCAAGCTCAAATATCCAAGACAGAAAGGGTTATTTTACCTATGATCTATGAAAGCAAATATTTATTCCATAGTGTCTTTACAAACACTCTGTATAGTTCCTCTCTAATAACAAGCAATGCAGTTCACTCTCCATCAGGAAGGTTATTCTGCAGATTATGCACACATTAAAATAACCTCTAGAAAAAAAAATTGCATACCCTCTAGCAAATGACTATTTAGAAACATTAAAAATAAAAAGGGAAAAATACATTTACTCTGATCATATTATCATCTAGAAACTTCTCTAAATCTCCCTCAGTGTATTATCCTACTCCTTCTATGTAATTACCCAACTAGTACCTTAACTCAGGCACAAAACTATAAATTAAATTATTGGGTAGCCAAGAATGGAAACTATTGAGTCAGAAAAGGCATGTGGGGACATTTGACAAGAGGAAGAAAGTGCAAAGATTACCTGCAGGTTACAACATGCAAACTGCTTTAGTCACTTAATCTGGCCTGTCAGGCTTCAAGACTTAACTTGATCCGTTGAATTAATTTCTTAACAAGATGGGGGGGTTGTCAGCAGAAGTGAATTACAATTTTCCTTTCTTATATTTCCTTTCTGTTCTTACATTTCTCATTGTAAATTCAGGAGTTCATCTTTCAATTTCACTCTATTTCAATTAAAAATAATAAAAAGAAACCATAGAAAAGGTGGGTGTTACTAAGGTGAGTAGAAATGCCACTACAAGATCTGAAAGACTTCAAAGTAAAAGATGAAGATCAAAAACAACAGAGGAACAAAATAAAATTTAAAAATATCACATCAACCAACTTCAACTCTAGTACTACAGCTGGAACCTCTCTGTTGGGCTTGTCTGAATTCTGATATTTTATAATCCTCAGTAATTAAAAAAGCTACTACAATTTTACTCTATTTTGCATTGAGGTTTTGCTGTGAAAATTTGCAATGGAGAAGTATGAAATTAGGGTTTTAAAAGGCAAGCTTTTGAGTTAAACCTTGTGAAAAATAAAGGTTGAAAACTCAGATAATTCTTAGAACCCTTGGAACATGAATTGTTTGATGTTTGCATGATAGCAGTTGCCACAAGGCTGGTCTATTTCTCCAGTAATTTAGAGCAAATTTAACCTCATCAGTATTCAGAATCAATCCTAGTAGGGAGAACAACAACAATGCCATGGAAATATAAGAAAGGTAGATAAAAGGAAAGCAGTGAGGATGAAAAGCATATCATGTCTAAATTGAACTGAGAATAAAATAGGGAAGGATGATATAACCTGCAGCTATGGGAAAACCCTTTTGATGATCTAGCATGTATACTGAGTAAGGATTGAGACTCCCCAGTTCAAGTCATTTTTAGAGGAAGTCACTGAAGAACCAGGTTTAGCAGCATACAAAGTAGAGCAGCTGCTGGATGCTTGTTAAAGTTGAATGAATAATTCGCCACAAATAATATGTTTGACAAATTTAGCCTCTTTCTTTTCATCATGTTCCTAGAATACTGTGAATGGAATTGCATTATTTAAATGCATCTGAATCTCTTTGCAAAAATTCTCTATGTAGGGCTCATCTGTAAATATTCACAGGGTTGCGGAGTTGTCTTCAAAAAAAAGGTTAATCTGGTATTTTTCCATTTCCTGACTGGATGAACAAATATAAACTACTCCTGAGAACAGATATTCACAGATATTTAAAAATTTATTTCCATGAGTAACTGGACAGTAAACCTGCCTATGTGACACATTCAGTGAGGGAAAAATTGATATGATAAAAATGAGTAGGATTGCTTTGCACATCAATAGTTTACTGTCAAAAAGTTTACTTAATAAGTTTAAATACACCAAATCTAACAGATATTATCATATGCTGAAGGCCATTCTTTCTAGTAAAATTTCCATTTCCTGGCTATTCATGAAATCCAAAAATGAATAAAAAATTAAGCAATCAAAATGAAATACTTCGGTCAACTGTTAAAGTTTCTTACATTCATTCCATTGTATACTACTAGTCCTATTCCCATTAGCACTCCTGGGATTAAGTATTAAATTGTAATTGCAACACTTCAGTCATTTGTACCTACCTAAAAAGAAAACAAACAAACAAAAGCTTTCCTCTCAGTGTCCCCAAGATCTCTTTCTTATATAGTACAGTAATCACTGAGAGCATGCAGTTATTGAAATGAAGATGTTGGCAGCCATCCAGATGTCAGTAAGAATACAATGAGTATTACTCACAAGTTTCTCATGTGCTGTTCTGGGCTGTAATCTGTGAATTCTAAAAACATTGAGTTCCCAGCAGTGCTTGTTCCCTTCTTTTGATGCCAGATTCTTTTATAAAACACTGTCATCTTGGATTACCAGGAACATTATTTATTTTTAATTCCCTGTTGGTATTTATTTTTCCTGCTCTCTAACACATACCTTTGAGATGGCTGTCCAACCACACGAGCTCAGAGTACAGCATATGCACAAAATGAGTAACTAGAATCACTGTCACGTTGAATTTAGCCGAGTGAAAATAAGGCCTAAGAACCAATCTTTGGCATTTCTTGAACTGCCTGTAATGTGGCAGCCTTTTCACAGAATCACAGTGTGACCTGAGTTAGAAGGGATCCACAAGGATTATGAAGTCTAACTCCTATCCCTGCAACATCAAAATTTATACCATGTGTCTGAGTACATGGCCAAAATGCTTTTTGAATATTGTTAGGCTTGGTGCCGTTACTACTTCCCTGGGGAGCCTATTCCAATGCTCCACCACCCTCTGAGTGAAGAACCTTTTCCTAATATCTAACCTAAACCTTGCCTGGCACAACTTCCTACCTTTCCCTTGGGTGCTATCGTTGGTAGCCGAAAAGAAGACTGTCAGCACCTCATCTTGTGAGGAAACCACATGATAATGAGATGTCCTCTCAGTCTCCTCCAGGCTGAACAGACCAATTGACTTCTGCTGCTCCTCATAAAACTTCCCCTCCTGACCCTTCACAAACTTTGTGGCCTTCCTCTGGATACTCTCCAGTACTTTTAACATCCTTTTTACCCTGTGGTGTCCAAAACTGCATACAATACTCAAGGTGGGTCCACATCAGTGCAGAGTAGAGCAGGACAATCACCTCCCTCAACCAGCTAGAAATGCCATGCTTGATGCACTCCAGGACATGGATGGCCCTCTTGGCTGCCAGGGCTCACTGCTGGCTCATGTTCAACTTGCCACCAACTAGAGCCCCCAGATCCACAGAGGCTCACCAGCCTCTCATTCCCCAGTCTATATGTATATCCAGGTTTGCTGTGTCCCAGGTGCAACAGCCAGCACTTGTCCTTCTTAAACTTCACGTGACCGGCAATTGCCCAGCTCTTCAACTTCTTGAGATCCCTCTGCAGGGCTTCTTTGCCCTCAAAAGTGTCAACATCTCCCCCTAGTTTCATGTCATCAGCGAACTCGGTTAGTAAACCTTCAAGTCCCATGTCTTAAGACCGATTATTACAGAACCCCACTAGAAACTGGTTGCTGGCCCAATGTAACTCTTTTCACTATGATCCCTTGAGTCCCATCCATCAGCCAATTGTTCATCCACTGCATTAGGTGTTTATCCAGTTATATGCTGGTCATTTTGTTTAGGAGGATACTGTAAGAGATAGTATCAAAGGCCTTGCTGAAATCCAGAAAGACCATGTCAACAGGTTTTCCTTGGTCAACTAGACAGGTAACTTTGTCATAGAAGGAAATTAGGTCTATCAGGCAGGAGCTCCCCTTTATAAACCCATGCTGCTTGGGACCAATGACTGTGTTGTCTTTCAGTAGCTCTCAGAACAATCTTCTCCATAATCTTACCAGGAACTGAAGTGAGACTAACAGGCCTATAATTACTGGGGTCATCCCTGCTGCTCTTCCTAAAGACTGGGGCAACATTTTCCATATTCCAGTCAACAGGTACCTCTTCATAACACTGAAAAATCATTGAGAGAGGTCCCACTATGACATCATCCAAGTCTTTAAGTACCCTTAGATCAACCCTATCAGTCCCCATTGAATTGTAGGGATCCAACTGGAGCAGCAAATCCCACGCAAGTTTGGGGTTGATTGGGAGTTTATAATTTGCAGTCTTGGTTCTCTAGTCCATGGCTCTGGGACATGCCCCTAGTCCATCTTCAGTATTGAAGACAGAGGCAAAAAAAGCATTAAATGTCTCTTCTTTGTCTATATCCCTGTTTATAAGGTGTCTGTGCTCATGAAGTAATGGGCCAATCTTATTTTTGGCCTGTCTGTGGTTATTAAAATATTTTAGAAAGCCTTCTTTATTGTTCTTCACAGTGCTGGTCAGCTTCAACACTAACTTTAAAACCACATCTGAGCAATACTAATTTCAGGAAAAAATCTAGGAATTAGCAAGAATACTATAGATTTTGATGATAATTTGTTTGTAGATATCAGCTTTGCACTTCCAAGCCAAGAAGACTGAGACAAAATGCAGAGTTGGTTTCTTTCTTTTTTTTTAAAGCTGACAGACATTAACCAAAGATAATTCAACCAGAGAATGGAAAAACATGCGTTCTGGTTTTAGTAGTATGTACCTATTTACACAAAAGAAGTTCAGCTCAGTTGCTGAACATGAGCCCACCTCTAGCAAAAGCACTTCTACTGCCTTGTAGCCTCTCATATATCGACATGCCTCGTCACCTACACTTGTTTTGAATATCAAAGTAAATTTTTAACTAGAAATGTGCAGTGCAGGAACTACAATAGCTGGTGAAAATTGAGTAAAATCCTCGTAAAACAAATGCTTAGAACACTGTCTAACTAAATAACTTCTATATGCATATGGACATTATTACGACCACTGACTATTAGCCACGTACGTTTCTCCTTTTTTTTCTACCCTCTTATGATTAAGTAACGTAAGCAAATGCAGATTTTATTCATTTTTTACATGATCTGAGGAAAAGCTATGCTGGCTAAACTAGGTCATCTTTAGAATGTTGAATATTCTCTTTCCTAGGGCACTGACAACATCTATTACTTGAAATGTTAAATCTGGAAAAAAGAGGGTCATATGAGGAACAGGCTGCTCTGCATGCACTGTTTCATCTCCCAGGACTCTGCTAGATCACTCTCTGCTTTATTGAGACTGCAAGGCCGGCAATACTGCAGTAACACTGGCAAGGTTGCAGTAACACCGCTGTAATTTCAGCAACAGTATTTTTTCACTTAATTATACAGTAGAAAATGACTCTTTAAAAATTTGTTGTTTTGCAATAATGTTGTATATATTTTCAGCAGTAATTGCTGTCTTTTCCTTAAATATCTATGGAATACAGCAAGGAAGTGACCACAATATTTACATTTCATAGAATCATAGAATCACCAGGTTGGAAAAGACCCACCAGATCATCGAGTCCAACCATTCCTATCAAACACTAAACCATGTCCTTCAGCACCTCGTCCACCCATGCCTTAAACACCTCCAGGGAAGGGGAATCAACCACCTCCCTGGGTAGCCTGTTCCAGTGCCCAATGACCCTTTC
>WAAB01002731.1:46411-63273 GCA_013389865.1 Piaya cayana
CTGGAAAGTGTCAATGTGTTTGAAAGACAGGAGCATTGGATGGAAATCTTCCTTCATCTGCTACTGCCTTCATCAAGTCCTTCATAGTGATTTCAGCTGTGAACAACATTTTATACAACAAGGGTAATTCCTCTGTGACATTCATGACAGATTCTACCATTGCTTATAATTTAAACTTTACACAGGATCAAGTCAGATGCACTAGATCCTCTCCTTCCCATAGATACAGACCCGTATATGTTATTCTTTGATTCTCTGAATACATAAATTGGAATATGATTAATTACTATTCAGTTCCATGTTCTGCAATGTAAACATAGATAATTTCTTAACTTTCCACATTATAGAGTGACTTTCAAGATATCACAAATCCGAAAGAAAATACTTTTTATAATACAGCATGGAAAAAAGATGGTCACTAAATACTACAAGTCTTATAATAAATAATTTTTAATAAAGTAGCAGTAAAATGTCTAAAGTTGTGGTGACTCCTTTTACTCAAGTATTTTTATTTTTATTTACTCCAGTGATTTGCATGTTTACACTAAATATGTAAGAGACAAGTAAAGTACAAATGACATTTTGCTACAGCCGTAAGGGCCTCACATTAAAGACAGCTCAGTCCTAACTCCAAGGGTTCTGGCAGGACATGCTCTGTAAGTAATACCACTGCATCTGCTCTGGTCTGAAAATCTATTCCTTCATCCTTTGTAGTTCTGTCAATTACAGTTGTCAATGGCATTTTAGTATTGATCAGAAAAGTGGAAAAAGGCCCGATCAAGCACTCAGGTGAAATCTTAGAAAACATGTTTGCCCTGTTTCAGCCTTGATCCACCCAGGAGCCCAGAGCAGCCCTTCTATGACACTACCTCCTCTTTGTCCTCCTTTCAAAGTTGGAAATTAATTACTGAAAATTAACTTCAATGTGTAATGAGTGTAAACTATTGCCAGTACAAAAAAATATTACTGCCACACATCCTAAAGCCTTCAGTAGTCATTAGAAACTGCAGCCACACCCCAGTAGACATGACTATGACAGAACTTTTCTGCACTTCCATTTTTTTCAGAGCAGAACAATGAAATAGAAGTACTTTTTGAGAAAAAAGAATGCTGCTTGTCAATAAAATAAAGAAGTTTTGAGTCAAAGGGGTTTTGAGTGAAAGATATTCAGTCAAATCTGCTTTAATATCTTTATCAACAGATGCCTCAAGTTATTACTTTGTGTTAGGGAAAAGCATAAAATTTTGTTATCCTCTTAAACATAAAGTGGGAAGACTGGCCTAAGCCTCTCACTATCAAAGATACAGAAGCTTTGGCTCCTGAGATGCAAACGAAAAACTGACTAACTATTCAGTTCAAAAATTTGCACTGTGGCATGATTTTACATTCTTCAGTCAAAATCAAGTTCCACTAGCGCGTGTATAATGAACTTCTTGCAGCTGTGAACCAGTGATTGATCATTTTTGCAAGGTTTTCCTACACTGGAATTAAAAAGAAAGTTAAATTATTTATCTCCAACTAAAAATTAAGACATTGTAACTGTGCAATCCACCCTAATGCTGAGGAGGAGGATAGCAGTGTAGCATATAGACAGAGAATAGAAATTGTGCATGAAATTGCAGGTGGTTTCAGCTCATTCGTCAAGAGAATTACATCTAGAAGGGATATGGTCATTTGAGATTTGCTACCAGTATGTTAGTACCTTGAGCACGCAAATTGATCTACTTCTGGTCTTTTAGACTGCATTTTTTTGACTTTTTTTTCTAACAGTTCAGGACCTGTGCACTTTAAACTTCACTGTTCACACAGATCACTTCCTCAACAGTGGATACTTTCAAGATTCAGCTCAATACAGTGCTGGACCATTTTGTCTTGAGCATGCTTTTGCCATGAAAGGTTGGAGAAGATGATCCTTGAGGTCCCTTCCAACCCTGATATTCTATGATTCTATGAAGATAATACATTTTTTAGCCCATAAATCCCAGTTTTGATAAATGGAACAGTTGCACCCGTTTTTGTTCTATCTTGGTCTTCTCTTTTAAGACATAGGCAATGTTCTTGGAATTCCAGACATGCACTGAAATAATGGAAAGTTGTCATATTGTCTTCCAGAGATTGGAGGAGCATGCTAAGTAGACCTTGTGAGATTAAG
Source organism: Piaya cayana (assembly GCA_013389865.1). NCBI lineage: Eukaryota > Metazoa > Chordata > Aves > Cuculiformes > Coccyzidae > Piaya > Piaya cayana. Next base: position 48,564 of record WAAB01002731.1, read on the forward strand.
ACACACTGCTTGAACAGGTATTCCCTCTGTGTTTGTCCTGTAAGGAAAACTTGTGATGCATTTTTCTGAGTTACATACTGAGATAGCTTCTTTCCTTTGACTTCAGTAGACTTCAAAAAGACCAAAGCAGAGAAAGACAATGACAGGGATGTGGAGTTATCTGCAAGTTTTCTTAAATGACAAGCTGTCTTTTTGAAGGAGGAAGTGGTGGCAATTGGAGATAAGATGTAACACAAATGGTTTGGTTTACAATTTTTTTTTCAGAAAACAGTCTTTGGAAAACAAGAAATCATGCTGTACTGGTAATATGACCAGGTATATTCAAACAGCTTTTAATTTAGTCCAGTGGAAAATTCAGTATCATAAATAGTAGCCAGTGTTTACAAAGCAATGTTTTTAAGTTTTCTGAGTTCATCTGGTTAGCTATCTATACAACCAGAGATCTCAACAGTGTAACAGTGGGTACAAGTCAGACTCATTTGCCAGATGCAAAATTTTCAACTTGCAAGTCTATAGCTCATGAAAATGGCACATTTCTCTGCCATCACTGTACCATTCCATGTTTATTATAGTTTGCTACCACTATCAAGTAAGAATTGCAGGGTTTTTTAGTTTCACTCTACTGGCAGTTGAAGAGATTAACCTCCAGACAGTTTCTGTGGCTATATCTTCTGGCATATTGTAAGTGCTTTATTATGAAAGATTACATGCATATCTAAATTCATTAATGAGTTAATTCTAGATTAAGAAATACATTCTGACAATAGAAATTGGAAGAGTACTGAGCAAATACTTTTTCATAAATGTAGGAGATGTAAGTTTACAGACATTATTTAATATATGGAGAATAATCAAGATAATTATTGCAGGAAACCTCTATCAATTACAGCTAGTTCTTTTCTGTACTGAAAGCCATGACATGGAGTGATAAGGAAGAGCTCAAGATTGTTATTCTGACAAGATTAGCCTTTTCTTGAAAAACATCTGACTGTGTCCATATGGTCAAAAGAGACAAGATAAATCATCAGTACTTCCATAGGATATTCAGCCTCAGGATTTCCTACTGTTTTGTAAACTTTAATTAATTCTTGCATTACTTTGTCAAGATAGAAAATAAAATATCATCTCCAGATTGCTGGCACATCCTTAATTACAGTATCTCCTCCAAGGCTGCATAACAAAACCATTGCTGAGTCAGGAGATGAACCAAAACTTTATAAATGAGAGTTTCTGCTATAACAAGTAACTGAGCTCTCATAGTGGTGGCAAAGCAAAATTAAAAGTCTTGCAGATGTCTAGTTGCATTTATCAAAAAAGAACATACAAAAAGTGGGACTTGAATAAACTACTGTCAAGGCCACTGGCTCCTATAAATTCTACTCCAGACTCCTTTTATCTAACATTTCCAAGCAATTTAAAACTCTGAATTCTGTTTTTGAATTCTGTGTATAACACACAAACTTATCAATTCTGTGGGATGGTAATAAAGAAGATTGTATTGTTTTCATTGTTAGCTACCAAGATCAGTCTGTAAAGTTGAGGTTGTTACTTTTTAAAAATGCTTTCAGAGCTCAAAGGAAAAAAAGAGCAAAACCCTACTAGTATTATATTTTGTTACCTGTTTATTTTACTTATTAGCCCATTTCAAATCATCATGAGCTCAGACTTGAGAGAGAATTTTCTGTTCAGGTTTATTTCATTGATTAGCATTCAGATATGGTATTCATTATATTTAGAGGCTGAATTCTGACAATAGGTGTACTTGCTAAAATTATGATTTTGTTCTAATAAAGAATTGACTCCAGGTACAATGTCTATGAAATACTCCCAATTCCTTACTCAACTAATTATAAGATGCTTTGACAGAAATGTGTTTTGCAGGACTGAGATATGGTCTAATACACCAGAATCTATAAAGCAAAGCAGTCATTATGGAGGCCCATATATTTCAGACAAAGGTGGCAAAATTTATTCCTTTTCATATTCTTAGTTATTCCTGTGCTGATTTCAACTGATGTATAAAACAATGAAACTGGCAACTTGAAATTTTTAGTAGAGTTGCATAATTTCATAACATTTTCCTCACCCTTAGTCATGTTAGAACTTTTTTAATAGATTTCATTTTACACAATTGTTTTCCCTAAACAATTTACTGATACAAAAGCTTAAAATCTGTTGTAAGTAATTCTGAACTTGATCTAGATCTGATGGCACCTGGCGAGCAGCCCTGGAGTGCATCAGTTTTCTGGGTGTTAATTAATTTTCGTACGAGTGCTGAACAGTACTACAAAATTTTCAGAATTACTAAGTCAACCTGCTATATTTACTGCTACTCTGTATATTGGAAACTATGCAGCCCCTTATCACTCCATTCCATGCAAGCTCATTTCCTATAATAATGACTACAAATGTTAAAAATTGATAACTATTATTTTGAATTTCTTTCCTTTTGCTTCTGTCTCACCTTTCACAAATGTATGTTATGCCAGCAGATCATAGAGAAAGAACATGTGCTTCTGTTGTGTAGCAGAAACAGGCTAAATATCCTCTCTACATTAGCTTTAAATATCTACTTTATGAGTTAAAATCTTTTGTATTGTTCGAAAGAGAGTGAAAAAAGTAGTTAGCTCCCATTTTTTTCATGCTCTGCTTCTATAACATAAAGAATTTTTGTGTGTTTTCAAAGAACTCATCATCTTCAAGACTGTTGCTTAATTAATTATTTAGCGAAATTGATACAATAACTCCACTAACACCTTATTTAAAAGGAAAACTGGTTTTAAGAGGAGCCAGTACATCTGAGGTTCAAAAGCTTTAAATTCTCTTTCCAAAGGAGTGAGAAGACTGAGTGTCTGTATGCTACTCTACTGTGAGCTCATGCTGTTTTGCAATTACAGTAGCCAACTTAATGATCAAGCAAGTCCTTTCCTAAAAAGGGAGTAGTGTCAAAGTACATATTATGTTTGTCTGCAGTTAAAGCAGATTGCAAAAGTACAGGTTGAAACCTTAAAAACACTAGAACTCAATATTTTGTAAACTCTCAGATAAGAGTACCTGGCAGCACCCCTCATGTTTTGCATACTCCACAGTTGCTTGCTCTTTACGTTGACACTGGAGTATTTCAAACATTGCAGCTTTATGTAGGAAACTGATATGATTGCTTATAAAAATATATTAAACAAAGATGTGTATGTTTAAATACGCTATGCGATTCTTGCTTAATCCTCCATTTTAAACCGTGAATTCACTCAAGAAAGTTGTCACAATTTTCCCAATTCTACCAGACACCATGATCACAGAATCACAGAATCACTGGGTTGGAAGAGACCCATCGGATCATCGAGTCCAACCACTCCCACAAAACACTAAACCATGTCCCTCAGGACCTCGTCTACTCGTAACTTAAACACCTCCAGGGAAGGCGAATCAACCACCTCCCTGGGCAGCATATTCCAGTGCCTAATGACCCTTTCCGTAAAAAACTTCCTCCTAATCTCTAACCTAAACCTCCCCTGGCGGAGCTTGAGGCCATTCCCCCTTGTCCTGTCCCCTGACACCTGGGAGAAGAGGCCAGCTCCCTCCTCTCTACAACCTCCCTTCAGGTATTTGTAGAGAGCAATGAGGTCTCCCCTCAGCCTCCTCTTCTCCAGGCTAAACAGCCCCAGCTCTCTCAGCCGCTCCTCATAAGGCCTGTTCTCCAGCCCCTTCACCAGTTTCGTTGCTCTTCTCTGGACACTCTCCAGAGCGTCAACATCCTTCTTGTGCTGAGGGGCCCAGAACTGCACACAGTATTCAAGGAGCGGTCTCACCAGTGCCGAGTACAGAGGGAGAATAACCTCCCTGGACCTGCTGGTCACACCGTTTCTGATACAAGCCAGGATGCCATTGGCCTTCTTGGCCACCTGGGCACACTGCTGGCTCATGTTCAGCCGGCTGTCGACCAACACCCCCAGGTCCCTCTCCTCCTGGCAGCTCTCCAAACAGACCTCACCCAGTCTGTAGCTCTGCATAGGGTTGTTGTGCCCCAGGTGCAGGACTCGGCATTTGGCTGTGTTAAACCTCATGCCGTTAGACTCAGCCCAGCGGTCCAGTCTGTTCAGATCCCTTTGCAGGGCCTTCCTACCCTCCAGCAGATCAACACTTCCACCCAGCTTTGTGTCATCTGCAAACTTACATGATGTATGTGAGACATTGCCTCATTTCTGAAAAGGCAAATCCACCTTTAGTCTGTCAGTGCTGGATTATTAATTTTTAAATATCATTTAAGTGGAAGGTTTTCCAGAGTAACATCAAGGTTTTATCCTAGTGGAATCTGGCAAAAAAAAAAGCTCTACTTTTGTAATCTATGGTGCATTTATTTCACCTATTTTTTTCCACTAATATAGTCTTTAGTTATGTTGCTTAAGGTGGAACATTTAAAAATGTGGAGAATGTACCAGCGGGTTGGCAGAATCAGGTATCTGCATAATGTTGTTTTTTATGTTAATTTGAAGTTTGACAAACATTCAGTTTATATTTAGTAGTGCCTTTGTGTAATAAAATATGCCTGTATATATGTGCATATTTTTGCTAAACAGAGTACAGAATAAAGGCATGATTTATAAATGGTGCCAGATTTTTTTAAATGTAATGAGCAATATTCTATAGCTAACAAATATAAACAGTTCCATTACAGTGCATTAACCACTGAATAATCTACCAGGGGGAGAGGCAGGTATGCATATGTGTATTATATTACAGATACTCCCTCTTGTCTTTTCTATTTCAAGCTCAAATTAAAAATTAATCCTGAAATTGCTAATGTGCCAGCACATAGCTAATGCTGTACCAAGCTGAAGCAATCAAATGACTTACTCGATGTAGGTGGGTACAGATGCCAGAGCGACAGGTACTAACTTTTCATAAAAGGACAAATTACCCAGTAAATAATGTGGAGGATTTTAAAGAGCAGACTTTAATTAGTCTATAGCCTAAACTAGCTTCCCTGTAAATTAAACAGCCAAAGTCCTTCTGTGACTGTGATAGATTTCATTGTTCTTCCTTGGACCTTTATCTATTTCTAATACTGTTTCTTTAAGAAGGAGAAATGAAGAAAATATTTGTGATGGGACTATCATTAATGCAATGCAACTTTAGGCTACCACTAATATAATGCAACTTTACAGTAGTTTTGTCATTCTCAAATCAATTCTTCAATGGTAACCAGGCAGATGAAGATGCCTTGCAATACCGCACTCTGCAAGCCAGGGCCCTGAAAGACCCCTGCAAGAATCCACATTTAAAAGTAAAGCTTTAAATCTGCTGTTCAATCTTTGTCCTGTTTCGTTTTTGTTTGGGTTGGGTTTTCTTAAACACAATTACTTCTGCTCTTTGCCTCACTTTGCAGTCCCACAAACTCCTGGATGGGAGAAGGAACAGGAGTGACCAGCTGAAAGCAGTGAGAGAGTGAAGAGTTAAGTGGAAGAAATGCAGAGGGAAAGTAGTTCTTACACTGAAGAAAATCTAAAAACCCCTGCAAAAAAAAAAGCTTAATTTATGATTAAAGATTTCATGAAAATAAATTATTCATCTGCCTAATCATACTGCTCTGATGATGTCAGAATGTTTCCTGATTTTTTAATTAGCATCAGTTAGAGAAAGAGACACATTACTCTGGATGAGGTGAGGGAGGGAAAGGGAAGATGACTTGGAGGGGACAGGTGTGGCCAGAATTACTGCTCTGTGGGAAGTCTCCACTCCTTAAAGCTCTTGGGGACTAAAAAAAACCACCAGCCTCAGGGAAATTTTGCTGTCTAATTAAGTATCAGTTATTTGCTAAATGCTGATAGCTTCTACTTGTTATTGAAGGCAATATAAACTTAATGACAATTTTTACTGATTTTTTTTCCCTTTCATATTTATCTTCTGTAAGGTAATGCTCACCTCTCCATTGTTTGTTTACAAATTAATAAATAGGAGGGAATTGTCTAGCATGCATGCTTGTGAACAATCAGCAAGTGGGAATAGTTGATTTTATTTCATTTTCACCTGTATTTAGGTCTATAAAATAACAAGATTATCCTCCTTAAATTAACATGTCAACTCAGAATTTCTCAATGAGTGATACTTCCCTGCTTCCAGCAGTGATTTTAAAAAAAAACAGAGCTTTGCAGGACAAGAAAGAGGAAAGGCAGTGGAGAAGGAAGAGAAAAAAAGTAACATACTGATTTGGAAGACCTGATAGGCAATGGAAACTTACTTTCTGTGTCCCAGAGTGTATTGGTTATAATCCCAAGTCAGCCTTCCTCCATTTGAGTGATGCTCAGGAATTAGTTAGCTGCCACCTTCTTCCAGCAGGTATCACCTAATCATAATTTCAGTCTTTGCTCAGGAACCTTCGGTTTTGGACATCTTTAATTTATTACCCAGAGATGTACAGCTTATAATCATGCTGTACCTGAACCACAGTTCATGCCTCCCCAAGGCTGGTATAGCTGACGACCCCAGCCCAAAGAACTTTCACCCTAGCGATTTTCAAACGCTGTCAGCACTCCCAGTTTTTGTTGGATCATTTCTTTCAACAGCTGGTACAGCAGCATTTTTGTCAAAGTCAGTGAAAAATAGATTTCCTTTCCCAAATATTTGAAATTTTATCCACAGAATACAGGCTTTTTCTCCCCTCTTTGGTCTCACAAGACTGTACTCTCTCACTGATGATCAGGGTGTTGCTTTGTGCATGCACAATGAAAATAATTCTCTGATCAGTGCATTTTTAAACATGAATGCAAGTGTTAAAAGACATCTCAGATTTAAAAACACATTTGTGTAGTGGGGTTTGTTGTCTTTTATCAAAAAAACTCCCCAGTTCTTGCATAAAATATAGGCAAAGGAGTCTGATCACATCTTCTAGCTCTTCAAAAAGTTAACTAGGAGAGGAAAGGCAAGAAAGATGAAAACAGGTTGGAATTCGCAATGAAAAGGAAGTGCAGCCACTAAGTTACAGTTTGACGTAGGAAAAGAAGGTTGCAGCAAAGAGCCAGGTCATTGTCACAGGGAAAAGAAGTTCCAGTCTAAAAAAAACCCCAAAAGTTCTGTTCTATGAGAGGGAATACACAATAGAAATTGCTGCTATGGCCTATCTTCAATTCCTAGCCAATTTTTCTTTACCATCTTCGTAAAGACATTAGGAAACAACCATTGGTCCCAGTAACCTGAACTAGAGTCTCTTGTACACACCTACCCAGATTTCGATATTGCTCTTGTAGCTCCTAAACTGGCAGTCATGCATCTGGTTCCTTCCAGTTCGGATTCAGAGACAGCACACTACTTAAATTAGACTTCCATTTATCTTAGTTATCTTGATTTATGCAGTGTTCTGTGGAACATTCATCATATAGCTAATCTTAAGTAACCTTGAATAATATTTTAATCTTGCTGCCCCTAATTTTACCCTTTCTTTTCTCAGCCTTAGCCTTGAAGACTTCCCTTTCTGTCCTTGAAAAAAATATCTGTAAAACATTAGCAGATATCTTGTCCTTTCCTCCTAATTTTTTCTTCCAGATTTTTTCCTCCTTGTTAGCATGTCTACTTCTCCACCATCGTTAAAACTATTGGAAGGTTTGAGGTATTTTTAGGGAAACCTCACTGGTTTAATAGTGAGTGCCTACAAAATCTTTGGGCCAATTTCACAACACAAAGTGAAGTACTGGCTCTTGCCAGTCTTTAATGTATATTTTAATGAAATTATGGTTATGGAGGTATTTTATTATGAGTTTTATTTTGCTTTTCCAGAAACTTCAAAATGTTTAAAACGTTGTTAAATTGCTTGACAAACAATTGTTCTTTTGTGCCTCTAGACCAAATTGCTAATTGAGGCACTAAACAATATATCCCAATCATTCTTTTTCCAATTCTTTCCTTCAGGGACTAACTCTTATTTATTTAAGTTTAATACATTTAAACCTCAGTCATGTCCTCTGTTATCATTCTCTAACACTCCCACGATCTGTGAGTTTCTGAGGGCATGTCTTTAGCCAGGCTCCTTCCCAGCCTCATCCCCTCTAGGCTGCATTCTCCAGACTGTCCTTCCCTTCAGAGCCAAATGTAATAAACAAGGATTTTTCCACATCCAGGATCTTTGACAAAGAGCTCTGCAACAGAAATAGTAGCCTTTTCTCATGGTGATCATCTCAAATCTCTCTTCTGGTCTAGGGTCATATAAGACAGAAATCAAACCCACCTCCCTTAGAAATGAGTAATTCTACTCAATCTCATGGATTTACATTGATTGAGTGGAAGAGTACTCTCAAATCTATCAATAGTTTTGCACTCCTTCCTGTATTTCCTTCCTTCTTCTGGTACATGCCTATTTTTATTCAGAAATAAAAGTGCAACAACAAAAGCAATTGCCTGTATTTAGTTAACAATTTTATGCAAGCTGATGCATGAAGAATTCAAAGGCCATGTTAAAATTTACTTTGTAGCTTAGTATAACATATGAGGACCCAAAAGGACTCCAAACAGCAAGTGATTTCACAAACTGTACTCTGTGCACAATAGTACAGAGTGCACTGAGGACAGGATTACAGTCTCAAGGAGTTTTGCACCTTGATTTCTATATATAGCCACAGACTGTCAAATATTGGTAGTTCTTATCATCTTTATGAAGCAATTTAATTAGAGATTAGAAAGCGACTCAATGCCTTTGCTTTTACTTGATCTCAATTCTCAGCACCTTATAAGTCCAACCTGAACACAACACAAGTGCAGCTTTGATGCCTCCATGTTGATAAGTTATTGCTCTGGGTTTCTGCTGAAAACAAAAGAGGCAAGAAAATGTTTATTGCAAGATTTCACACAGGAATGGATATTGTTAGGGCCCATGGATTCGTAGGGGTCAAGTTACCGTAACACTTCATGTTCCAGCTCTCCATTCACTGACAGTGGGTCTGTGTTTGCATCAGCCTGGGATTTTGTTCCCAAGCCCTGGCACCTAACACTGCTGGCAAACATGGAGGTGAAGAAAGTGTTGAGAACCTCTGTTTTTCAGCACTGTTGGTATCTAATTGACCTCTCCTGTTTAACAGATGGTCAATATTTTCCTTCTGTTTCTGCTTGGTTTTCACGCATCTGAAGAATCCTTTCTTGAAGTTTTTGACATCTCTGGTCAATTTCAATTTGAACTGAACTTTTGTTTTTCTAATTGCATCACTGCATGCCCTGGTAACTCCTTCATAGTTCCAAATTGATATTCATCCAGTTTCCCACCTCTGATACACTTTCATCTTGGTTTTGAGCAGACTCTGAAGCCCACAGTTAAGCCAAGGCAGTCTCTTACTGCACGTACTTCCCTTACCTTTAAAGTGGGGAAAACAATATTTTGCTTCCAGGAGAGTGTTCTTGACAAAATCCCAGTAGTCGCTAACTCCTTTATCTTCCATGAAAGCTTCCCATGGAACCCCTCCCAAATAAGCTCTGAGCAAGTTGAAGTTTGTTCTTCTGAAATCTAAAAATCTTGTAGTACTAAACTTCAGAATGTCCAGCAGGATCCCAAATTTCACAATATTATGATCACTGCAGCCAAAGGAATCACCGATCATGAGATTACAAAGCAGGTTTTCTTGATCTGTGAGTAGCAAATCCAGCAGTGTCTCATTCCTCGTTGGTACATCTAACATTTGTATTAGGGAGAAGTCCTCCATGCATTCCAGGAACTTGATGGATGGTATGTGATCTGCTCTGTTGTTCTTCCAACAAATGTCTGAGTGATTCAAGTCACCAATAAGAATCAAGTTCAGTTGATCAAAATCTTGCTTAAGTCAGTATTGCTTTGTTGGTTTTATTGTCTTTATTTGGAGGTCAGTAGCAGATGCCTGCTGTAAGATTCCTCTTGGAGATAACCCATCTGTCCTTGACCCACAGGCATTAGATAGGGCTTCCAAAACTACTGTGGTTGACCTCTATACGAGGTTCTTATTAACATAGAGCGCACACCCTCCTCCACTTCTTTCCTGTCTTTATGAAACAGTTTTATATTCATTCACTGCAATCCCCCAGTCATGTGAGCTGCCCCACCATTTTTCAGCTATTCCTGTAATCTCATAACTTTTTGACTGGGCATAGAGCTTCAGTTCCTCCTGTTTGTTCCCCAGGCTGCATGCACAAGTATAAATACACCTGAGGTGTCTGGTCTTCTGGTTCTCATCTTGCAAGGCAGCTAAGGAATATCTGCTGCTGCACTGGTTCGTCTGAACTATTCCCCAATTGGATGCAATGGTTTGAGTGTTGCCATTTTTGACTCCATCCCCCTAGCCCACCTCAACATGTTGGTCAGCCTACTGCCAAAGTTTCTCTTGCCTCTTTTAGACAAACGTACCCCATCCCTCCCTAACAAGCTTCAGTCATTGAAGGATGTCCTGTTGTGATAGAAGTCAAAACCATCACAACAGCACCAGCCATGAAGCCAGAAGTTTATTTGCATTATTTCTGGTTGCATCTTTTTCTCTAATTGGTCAAAAGGAAGAAAGGATAACCTGAGTACCAATACCTTTCACTTGCACCCCCAGGGCTTTGTACTCTCTTTTGATTCTGGTCTGATTCTGGCTTGCAGCATCATTCATGCCCAGATGAAAGAGTAGCAATGGATAGTAGTCTGTACTCTTGACAAGTTGTGGCATCATCGTGGCAACATCTCAGACTTCAGATCCCAGAAAGCAACATATCTCTTGTGGTTGTCTGGCAAGCTGACAGATGGGTGCTCCAGTGCCCCTTAACAGTCACCAACTATGAGCACACTTTGTTTCCTTTGAGGTGTGCACTGTGTGATGCTGGTACAGTATCTCCTTGCATACAGTGCTCACGGATTTCTACAGCTGTTATAGCCTCATATGTGGTTTTGGTTGTAATAGTGGAGGGTGGGGACCAAAAGAGAGTCTTGTTTTTGTGGGCCAGAAGGATCCAAGGTGCTTCGTTTTCCATGGTGTCTGCCCCAGGGACATAGTTCTGAAGCCACTTATCTACCTCCATGTCAGACCCTCTAATACTTCTCAGCTTTTGAACTCCTTCCTGTAACTCAGTCACCTGACGTAACAGATTATCAGACTGTGCACGCTTTTTGCTTATATTTAGTGTGCCTGTCTTTATCCAGCAGAAGGGTCTGGGCATTCATAGAATCAGAGAATCATAGAATCACCAGATTGGAAGAGACCCACTGGATCATTGAGTCTAACCATTCCAATCAAACACTAAACCATGCCCCTCAGCACCTTGTCCACCCATGCCTTAAACACCTCCAGGGAAGGTGAACCAACCACTTCCCTGGGCAGCCTGTTCCAGTGACCACTGACCCTTTCAGTGAATTTTTTTTTTCNACTCCTTACAACTACCGTCTGTACTGAAGTCTCCTTCTTTACTAGTTCCATATGTGTGGAAGTGTCAGATATCTCACGGGGTGTCTCTGGTTTTAACACTGAGGCGAGCATTCATTACTCTGACAGAGACCTAAGGCACTTCCCTGGTCTGTGGGCCTACAAGAAGCCCTTCTCAAGCAAACTGCTTCACAAACTGCTGTGCTGTCTTGATCCATGTTGGCATGTGATCTGGTGCAGCACTTATGGTTGTTAGTGGTTCCTAGTGCTATTCAAATCTCCTGCATTTTCTCATGAAGATGCTCAAAGCAGCATTAGCCTCTCTTGCAAGAGCTGTCATCTCATGACAGGGCTCTCAACTCCTCCTTGAGTTTCTGTGGCTCCAGGGACCCCCTATACACACTGATATAGTGTTCAGCCACAGAACTTAACGTTGCTGCAGCTGCACAATTCACCAACAGATGTATGCTTACGGTGGTATATAAAGCTACAAGGATGTTATCATACCTCTTTTCCAGGAACTGTATATTTACTTCCCAAGTAACCACTGCTGTTACTGGCCCATTCATGGGTAACTTTAGGAAAGAAGGAAGATGATTGCCAGTCATGGTACATGCCAGTCATGGTACATGTCTTCTGATCATGAATGAAACATGTTTGTGGCGTCGCATAGAGAGGTTTGTCTTGGCAGCACTCTTTTCTGGGCTGCAATCTACAGAACTGGAAATATAATGCATTGAAAATACACATGTCCATACATTACATCTGAACATTGCAGAAGATCTCCTAGTGGGAAGCAGAACCCGTGTTCCTGGAGGTATTCTGATAATGGTAAAAAACATCTATGACCCAAATTCTTCTTGTTCTAGCGGCAAGACACTGCACTTCCTTGCCTTCCACCTGATAGCTTGGGAATGTATCTGTTCCTTGTTTCAAAATGTATTAGGTAGACTGAGATGTCTATTTTAACTGTCAAGTGTAAGAAAAGTAGATTGCAAGAATTTCCAAGTGCCTATTACAGGAAACTAGTCTGTTCACTATTTACATCATTTTCCAAAAGCCCTTTTAAAAACAAACAAAAAAAAGGTACTGTAGATCCTGAATATTTTTTTTTCCTACTGGGGAAGGAAACAAAGAAGATGAACATACATTATGAAAGAAAAGCTCTTATTCAAATATTTCTTGGGTTTGTCCTAGGATAAATCAAATAAATTAAAGCTGCTTTGTAGCCCAAATTTTAATTTCTTTTTATTCTGAGAATCTCTGTTTAAGGTTATGTATTTCAGAAATATACACAATTGATCAAATAGTTGTTTGACCAGCAATGTTGTGTCATCTTTTTGGAAAAGATCCTCCTTCTATATCAGGTAGTTCAGAATTAGTATTAAATATTATGAGAACTTAAATGATTATTCAGCAAACACAAAACTTCAGCAGAAAACATTACTGACCTTATAAACTGGACCAGTTTAAATATGAAAAAGTAGATTTATATTCTTTGCAGGAGAGATGGAAGGTACTTGAACTGTTGATCAATAATTAAAGTAGTTCTTAACATGGAAGAACTTCCCTATCTCACTATATGGTAGATAGTTGGGTAAATCCAGCTTATCTCATTGTCTTTTGATCCAGCAAAGGTTCTGCTCTTTCTGTCAAATAATCGGCAGCCTGACCAGAAAGAAAAACTACATTACAGTTGCATAACTACAGTGAACAGTTTTATAACTTTCATATCTCCTGAATGTGTTAGAGGGCTGTTACTGTTGAGATAGCAGCTAGAAGTGGGTAATGTTATGCCTCGCCCAATCAAATAGGCTGGGCAAAAGTAAAAATTTGCTATATAGCTAAGCAAGAAAATGCTGCTACTTCTAGTGATCTCTGAATCATTGGTGAATTATTCAGTTCATTTCACAATGCCAATAACATGGCCTATTGCTAAAAAAGATTTTGAACTTAAATAAATATATGCATTTATTGTAAATGTAAATATATGTATTTAGGTTTAGATTGAGGCTTATGTTGTCCATACGACTTTTCCATAGAAAGTGAAATCATATGAGTTAAAATATGTAAGTATATGAAAAAGCAGTTACTTTAATACTCCTACGAGAGATATTCTTGAGATCCTGAGAAGTGCTGATATACAGTGATTTAGGGAATCTAAGATTCTGTCATAACAGTTTGTGTCAGCTGTTGATGGTGTAATGAAAGGAGGTGTTGTATAGGTGTCATGTGGGAGACAACAGTGCTGAAACAGCTACTGATTCAGCTCCATTGATTTTGGTAGGAATTTTCCTGACATAGAGCTTGATCTCAAAGGATGCTGAACTACTTTCTTATTACTCCAGAGGATAGAGTCTAAAAGGCTTCACTGGAGACTATTTCTTATTGATTTTAAGTCCATTTGTTGTAACATATATCACATTAATCTTGTGGGATGAAGCTAGTGGATCAGTATCACTCGCATTCAAAGCAGAGCAACAAAGCTGGTGAAGGTTCTAGTGAACAAGTTTTATGAGGAACAGCTGAGCAAACTGCGGTTATTAAGTCTGGAGAAAAGGAGACTCAGGCAACACCTTCACTTTCTTCAACTACCTAAAATAAGGTTGTAGCAATGTGAACGTTTGGAAGGCAACTCGTGTGTGATAAAAAATGTTTGGAAGGCAACTCTGCAAGCAAGGAGCATTCTAGCACTTCCCAGGGCAGGGATAGGCATGGGATGAAAGGACACTGCAGTGTCTTGTGACCCTAGCAGTACAACTCTGAGCCACCCCACAACACTTACTTACCTTTGCCTTGTCAGAGCTCTTCATCAGCTACTTGGACAAAACAGAGCATTGGATCAATTTTTCTCGTCTGCATCTGTAATGCATCTGATGACACAGCTGGGTTAGCTGCCATAATTAGTTGAGGGCAAAAAAACAACAGATAAAAGTTAAAAAAAAATATCCAAGCTTAAAAAATAATGTCTTCAAGTGTTAAGTTGAATTAGTTGAGAAGATAGCCCTAGTGCCATTTGGTAGACCCTTGCTGGAGCTAGAAATCTTTGTAAAGTTCAGGAGCCTTAGGGAGTTGTTAGCAGGAGCAGCACGCAACATTAAGTAGCCCTTCTGATCCATTTAATCATCTGGTTGTAAGACACCTAAAATTTTCTTGGAGCCATCATTTGCAGAATGCATAGAAAAGTGGGGGAAAACAGGTAAATGGAAATACAGAATGTTCTCTGGTAACACATAGCCCTGGGCTGTAGCTCAGTCCTGTGCTCAGTTCTGCCAAGTACATGAGCAGGTGACTAACTCAAACATCCAGTTTTGCTAACAGCCATGAAAAAGGCTCCATACTGTCTTGGAGCAAAATGCTTTAAC
>WAAB01002731.1:64591-75978 GCA_013389865.1 Piaya cayana
CAACTCTGAGCCACCCCACAACACTTACTTACCTTTGCCTTGTCAGAGCTCTTCATCAGCTACTTGGACAAAACAGAGCATTGGATCAATTTTTCTCGTCTGCATCTGTAATGCATCTGATGACACAGCTGGGTTAGCTGCCATAATTAGTTGAGGGCAAAAAAACAACAGATAAAAGTTAAAAAAAAATATCCAAGCTTAAAAAATAATGTCTTCAAGTGTTAAGTTAAATTAGTTGAGAAGATAGCCCTAGTGCCATTTGGTAGACCCTTGCTGGAGCTAGAAATCTTTGTAAAGTTCAGGAGCCTTAGGGACTTGTTAGCAGGAGCAGCACGCAACATTAAGTAGCCCTTCTGATCCATTTAATCATCTGGTTGTAAGTCACCTAAAATTTTCTTGGAGCCATCATTTGCAGAATGTATAGAAGAGTGGGGAAAAACAGGTAGATGGAAATACAGAATGTTCTCTGGTAACACGTAGCCCTGGACTGTAGCAAAGTCCTGTGCCCAGTTCTGCCAAGTACATGAGCAGGTGACTAACTCAAGCATCCAGTTTTGCTAACAGCCATGAAAAAGGCTCCATACCGTCTTGGAGCAAAATGCTTTAACAGAATGGATCTGGAAGTTGTTCCCTCATCATGATCAAATTCAATAAGTCCCAAAGCACTCAGACTGAAGCCAAGTGGAATCAGCCTGATTTGCTACTTTCACATTACAGTCAAACTTTCCTCTGTAATGTATTTCATCCATGGATTTTTCTGCCACTTTGAGTTTTCACTCAGAAAAAAAACCCCAAAAACCTGACATTCTCAATTAGGTATTAAATGAAGACTATGTTAAACTAATAATTTTAATATAATAAGAGGAAATTAGAATGACAGTTGAGCATTCCTTCCTCATAAAGTTTCAGCTGCAGTGGCTTTTCTGCAAAATATTATGTTATATATTCACTGCAATGTTTAGAAGACCCTTCTTAACCTCACTTATTTTCAAATAACCAGAAAACAGTGGTTGTCAGACAACTAATAAAACACTGTAAGATTTGGCAAAAAGGACTAAAAAAAAAAAAGCATAGTCTAAGATATCTAACAGGCTATGCTAACCACGAAGCAAAGGAAGCATTTGGAAGAACACTTCCGTGACTCTTCTGATGACATTATTTTGCTATATGAGAATGACTGTTATTTGGAGTTAAGAGTCGATATTGAATAAATAATACTGGTATAAAAATTCCACCCCTATTGTGGATAGGACTGGTGGTTAGGACACTCACCAGGCTTCAGGCTATACTCCAGCGGACACTGAAGCATGGCAGTATTGACAGGAAGAGTTGAGAGTTCCTTCTCAGAATCACCTCATCATGGGGACATTTTACATGAAAGAAGAGACGCAGATTTGAAGCCCCTCAGAGAGTAGAGTGATAAAATTGAGGATTCCCTGCACCCCAGGGAATATCCTCACCCCTTACCTATTGGACAAAAGACTGAGTTCAATGGTATCATCTTCTAACCTCTGCATTAAATTAGTTCTTACTGCCCAATAAACTTGAGTTATCTCTCTGGCTAGTTTAGAGGCACCTGAACCCAAGTAGTTTGACTAACTATCATAGGCCAAAATATAGACACTTCTCAGCGGTCTACTTGGCATAAATTACTTTTGCTGGGCTTTGGGGGCGGGAAGGAGGGATTGGATGTATGCCAAGTATGCCAATTAATCTTGAAGGTTGTTTACTGATTTGATATGTTAGAACCTTCATACAGATTGGTTACATATGCCATCACCTGGAGGAAGAAAATAATTGTAAGTAAAGACTTACCAGCTATTGATCCAGTCTAAAAATAAAGTCAACAAGCCTGGATGCGAACAAAAAAAATCTCTCTTCAAATTCTTCTACATATTTATATTTATTATTTGTACAGTTTTGTACAAACTGCTGTTGCACTTCTTTAATTAGATAAAAATGCGTGTCACCAAGAATTTAAACACTCCCTACACCTTAATTCTGAATAAAGAGTGATAGTCTGTTCGAGGGATGTTCTAAATAATACCTAAATAAATATTCCTACCTAATACTATCCTCAGCACTGGAGTCAAAAACTATATGAAACAAAGTGACCCAAAGGGATCTGGAGTTACGTTGCAGACTTCTCTGTTTTTGCACTATTTCTCAAAAAACTTTCAGAGTAGGTTTATTCAGTGAATAAAAAAAATATATATAAACAAAGAATGTATTTTTAACATTGTTAAGCTAGCCTGTGGAATCATGCTAAATGCAGTCTTTTAGCATCTCTTGTAGATTTGTAGCCTTCAAACAATTACACGATCACAGTTCACCAGTTTTCTTTGGTTTTCATAAATACTTTCTGACAAAAATCCACAAACTATTGATGTTGGCTAAATCAATGGCCAGGAAGAACTCTGGAGGAAAGGTCACTGTACACAAACTGATCCTTTCTCTCTGGTTTCCTTTTATATTAGTGGGAATGCCCTTATTTCATGAGAGTACTAAGTAATTTGGTTTCTTCTGCAGGCTTTGACTGCATCAGGGGACTAACTTGTATTTCCTTCCAAGGTGTGCAATTACAGAATTGGGAACTATGCACCAGGCCATACTATTTGGGTTACTTAGCGTCCTCTGTACTTTTCCTGGACCATTGTTCTGGCAGCAACATTATACTGACAGGCAGCCTGCAGGGAGGTTCTCTGGCTGGAGTACCTCCAGAGGGATTTAAATGGCACAGTGTAGTCTGGCAATCACTGCTGTGATGCCTTATATGGTAGGCTATAGCTACACTGGTGGCTCTTATGAATAATCACTTTTCCAAAACCTAACCTTGGGTCAAGGTGAGGACAGCTTTAACTTCTTCAGTCAGCAGAAAAATTTCTGTAACCCTCACACAGTGCAGCCAGGTTGCAGGAGGTGCTGGATAACAAAGAACCTCAGCCCTAAGGACACACTAAAAAACACTCATGAAGAACAATTTGTCTTAGTTTCATAGTGCCACTCTCAGGCTATCACGGTTTGGATTACCTAGTGCTCAGGATTTTATGAAGACATGCTGGATTTTCCTCTACCATAGTCCTTTGGAAACAGCTATAGGAAATATGTTAATCTTCCTGCAAGATATGAAAGTTTATCAAGGTATTTCAATCTCCTTTTAGATGCTGGTTAAGTCACAAGCCCACTGAGAAACCTTCTACCTGTCTGTGCAGATCCGCATTTGAACTATGAGAAAGACAGCTGGGCAGGGTGGCTCTGAAGTGCTTTCCAGTACACTGAGAACAACACACAGCTGAAACCAAAAAAACTAAATCTCCAGACATGTAGAATCAAAGAATCAGAGAATCAGAGAAAAATCAAGTTGGAAGAGACCCATTGGATCATTGAGTCCAACCATTCCTATCAAACACTACACCATGCCCCCAAGCACCTCATCCACCCGTGCCTTAAACACCTCCAGGGAAGGTGACTCAACCACCTCCCTGGGCAGCCTGTTCCAATGCCCAATGACCCTTTCTGTGCTTTTTTTCTTCCTAATGTCCACCCTAAACTTCCCCTGGTGGAGTTTGAGGCCATTTCCTCTTGTCCTGTCCCCTGTCACTTGGGAGAAGAGGCCAGCACCCTCCTATCTACAACCTCCTTTCAGGTAGTTATAGAGAGCAATGAGGTCTCCTCTCAGTCTCCTCTTCTCCAGTTAGGTCTACAACATTTTGATTACTATGTTCTTCCTAATGTCCTCTTAACGTATTGGTATTCCCTAGACTTGTGCTTGCTGCTATTTTGTCTGTGTCTCTACAAAGAAAGCATAGTCCCAGCTACTATTTGGAAATGTTATGTATTTCAGGTACTCTCCATGGCTGATCCTTTTTTAAGACTGACTCTTTATTCCTAGCATGCAACCAGGCAGCTATAATCACTGCTTTGTGTGCCTGATACATTTCTTGAGATAAATCTGTCTGTATTCCAGTTGGAAGTTGATTTGACAAAGGGGACCAAGAAAACCAGGTTTGTTTACACTGTTAGACTGGCAGCCTGTGGTTACTCTGTGGTTTGCAAAAGGACTGGTATCAACCTTCAGTGTTATTTTTTTACCATTAAATAAATGTGTCGTTTACAGCTTGCTTCCTGAAATTCATCTTCTTTTCTAATGTGAAGAGTAGCTCTCAGTACATTCTCTAAAAGGAGAACTTGAAACATCCACTAAAAATAATTTAAGTTGGGAAAAATTCTGAACAGAAAAGATGACTGTTTTTTTTATTTTCTTAGAAAAAAAGGTCAACAAGGAAATCGCATGAAAGTAGCTAAGTTTTTAAACATAAAACTACTTGAGAGTTTGGGATGAGTGTTCCACAGTTCAGAGAGATGACAAGATCACAAGCACAAATACTTTTAGATTGGAGCAATGACAGTTAGGTTCTGTGCTTCTAGTCTGTTTTCCTTAGGGTTTTTATTACTGTGCTAACATTGAATATTAGTTCATCATGCTGAGTCTTCGATTTCAGATAACTTTGAATTGTTTTATTGTTATGTCAGTAAATTTGATTACTAAAAATATCTTTTTATAAATAAATACTTTGCCCTATGTATGTAGCATTGAAGTCCAGTGGGTCATGTATAGTATTTTTTCATACAGAAAATCTCTCTCTGTCTTGTAATGACCAGTATTGTATGTCTGTAAATTTACTATCTGTGAACATGATTGCAACATGCTCTGTTAGACAAGCAGTGGCTTTAAACTCCATCAGATACAGGTGAGGAAAACCTTCCTTAAAATAAGGCCAGTAAAGCACTGGAAGACACTCTCCAAGGCCGTGAAGACTCAGTTTGAGATGGTCAAGGACAGATCAACAAGTCTTTGTGAATAGTGGATCCCCTCAGGGACGCCCTGGCACATGTTCTATTCTTCTTGTTCAGCAAGTCCCTGTGGCAAAACTGCCTTGGGTTTGTGCTGACAAAGTAGAATGTGAAGAGTTACCATGGGACTGAGGTTTAGGACAGACACAAGTATGACATCCACGTATTGCTTTTGTTCCTCCTGTCACAGGGGCCAAGAACTTCTTCCTACACTCCCCATTACCAGCTTCCAGATAATCCTTTGAGTTCCAAATACTTACTCCTCCCCATTCCTACATCTCCAGGGAAGAAGTTTCTATCCATATTTTGCCCCAGCCCTTTACAAGTCTTTCTCCTTCTCAGCTTCACCTCGCTCATTCCAGATGCTTTCTCATGCCTCCCCAGTGGGTGGTGCCAGACCCCATTTCGAGCCAGACCAGCCTCCACAGAAGGGCAGTTCTTTAAACCAGTGTTCATGTGGAAAGCCTGGCCCAAGGCTTCCAGCAGACAGGCGGTGCCCAGGCATCTCAACATTGTTGTTTTTCAGGTGATGTCCTTTGCCCTCCATCCCTCTGCTTTACATGGCAGCATGAACTTTCACAGAATCACAGAATCACCGGGTTGGAAGAGACCCACTGGATCATCGAGTCCAACCACTCCCACAAAACACTAAACCATGTCCCTCAGGACCTCATCCACCCATAACTTAAACACCTCCAGGGAAGGCGAATCAACCACCTCCCTGGGCAGTATATTCCAGTGCCTAATGACCCTTCCCGTAAAAAGCTTCTTCCTAATCTCCAACCTAAACCTCCCCTGGCGGAGCTTGAGGCCATTCCCCCTTGTCCTGTCCCCTGACACCTGGGAGAAGAGGCCAGCTCCCTCCTCTCTACAACCTCCCTTCAGGTATTTGTAGAGAGCAATGAGGTCTCCCCTCAGCCTCCTCTTCTCCAGGCTAAACAGCCCCAGCTCTCTCAGCCGCTCCTCATAAGGCCTGTTCTCGAGCCCCTTCACCAGTTTCGTTGCTCTTCTCTGGACACTCTCCAGAGCGTCAACATCCTTCTTGTGCTGAGGGGCCCAGAACTGCACACAGTATTCAAGGAGCGGTCTCACCAGTGCCGAGTACAGAGGGAGAATAACCTCCCTGGACCTGCTGGTCACACCGTTTCTGATACAAGCCAGGATGCCATTGGCCTTCTTGGCCACCTGGGCACACTGCTGGCTCATGTTCAGCCGGCTGTCGACCAACACCCCCAGGTCCCTCTCCTCCTGGCAGCTCTCCAAACAGACCTCACCCAGTCTGTAGCTCTGCATAGGGTTGTTGTGCCCCAGGTGCAGGACTCGGCATTTGGCTGTGTTAAACCTCATCCCATTGGACTCTGCCCAGCGGTCCAGTCTGTTCAGATCCCTTTGCAGGGTCTTCCTAACCTCCAGCAGATCGACACTTCCACCCAGCTTTGTGTCATCTGCAAACTTACTAAGGGTGCACTCAATGCCTTCATTGCTTCAAGTAACTGTGGAGGAGGAATAGAAGACAGTGGGACAGAGAAGAAAACAACATCTTTCTGCTGGAAGTTATTTTCTTCAGTTTTGCTTTGAATAACGTTTTCTTCCTGTAAGCCCAGGTTGTATTTTAGTTCCACTGGACATTTCTCTGAGAGCTCTGACTAGAAAGTAATAAATTTTTAATTGTTCATGGGATTTTGTTTCCTAATACTTTGCATTTCTATAACCAGTTCTGTGAAAGGATCTTAAAGCAGTTTCCAAATGATAAATTAAGGCTCTCAAAAACTGCATGAGGTGGAAAACAAAATAATGAGGAAAGGGAGACAAATTCACTTACCTCTAGCTGAAGAGTTAGCCCTCAAAATACCCTGGAGGAAGGCCCCAGCTTTCACTGCTTACTCTTGTACTAAAATGTTGCTTAAAATATAGTGGGTTGTCAAACTGCAATCAAATATTCTTCTCCAATAATTGTGTTGAATCATTGGATGGTACTTATTACAATATTATTACAGTATTTATTAATGGGGAGGCTTCATGCAATAAAATACCTACAGACGAAATATCCTCTTTTAGTCTTTTCTCAAAAAAGTCTTTTAAATTGAAAACCTGCAAAAAGATCTTGCTCGTGAAATGTATGTGTGTATAAACATATATATGTATAATATGTATAATATATATATGTGTGTGTACATACATATATGTATAAAATATGTGTGTGTATGTGTGTGTACACACACATATATATATTAAAAAAATCCCCTATGTTTTCTACTACCTCACTGAGACTACAACATAAAAACTAGACTTTTCTAAAAGAGGTGTTCTGAATAAAAAATCAATAGGCCTTTATCCTACCTTACAGTAAAACTGTGTTAGGGTAGATCAGATTTAAATCCCAACTTTGTGGCTTGAGAGCCCCTTTTTAGGATGAGAGCGAATACATGATGGTCAGTTCTGCTCTAAGAGGTGGAAATGCAGGACATTCACTGCTTTTGTCTCTAGGGTACCTGAACCACTGGTCTACATCTTTCACAGCCAAGTCAGAGCTACCATTACACACAAGTTAATTGCTGTTATGAAGACCGTACTTCTAGTTAACTATTAATTAGATCTGGGATAGGCAGGGACATGTTGTATATAAATTAAGTGGAAACTCCAATAATTAAGTAATATACAAAATTTAGGTGATGTCTATGGTAAACAGCATAAACCTGAATGAAGTTGGTAGGACATGTTTTAAAAAAAAAAAAAAAAACTAAAATGAAACATCAGTTCAGTTTGTTTGTCAGGTGTTCTAGGCAGCAAACATAGTCAAAATTCAGGTATACTCTCAAGTATTTCTTTTTGCCTTCCTTTTCTCAGTTAATCATTTACAGGTCTTATGAGGAATGGCTGAGAGAGCTGGGAGTGTTTAGCCTGGAGAAGAGGAGGCTGAGAGGAGACCTCATTGCTCTCTATAACTACCTGAAAGGAGGTTGTGGAGAGGAGGGAGCTGGCCTCTTCTCCCAGGTGACAGGGGACAGGACAAGAGGGAATGGCCTCAAGCTCCGCTAGGGGAGATTTAGGCTAGACATTAGGAAAAAAATATTTCATGGAAAGTGTCATTGGTCACTGGAACAGGCTACCCAGGGAGGTGGTTGAGTCACCTTCCCTGGAGGTCTTTAAAGCATGGGTGGACAAAGTCCTGAGGGGCATGGTGTAGTGTTTTATAGGAATGGTTGGACTCAGTGATCCAGTGGATCTCTTCCAACCTGGTTATTCTATGATTCTCTGTTTCTCTGATTTTCACAAATTAGAATTCTCCTTTAATATATTTGAGTGACTTAAGGAAGCTCAGAAGAAGTTAGCATGAGAAACTATTAGAGCTGAACTTTTACTTCATTTGGTATTTAACAAAACTGTGAAGAAAACAGAGAATTAATTATGCTATTGAGCTTTAGGGAGAAAAACAACATAGTCACACCTTTTGCAGGAAAAATATAACAAATATGAGATAGTGAAGCTAAAATTAGATGAGTACATCACGGTGTATTCAGTCATGTTCATCTGCCGCAAGTCAGAAACTTCTTTCAGGTCCCACATAGCTGCTACTCAGCTGCTAGCAACAGCTCTGATGCCAACTCAGGCAGCCTTCATCAGTCTTTTAAAGGATGTAAAAACTGCCCCAGCACCAAGGTATAATAGAAGAAAGTTTACAGTCAGGAAATAGTTCTTGTCTTAGTCCTTAGTTCTTGTCTGTTCACTTGCTGTTGCTAATTTTCTGCAAATGATGGCTCAAAGCAGTGCCACAGTTTCCTTGCTATTAGACTCGTATCATCCAAGCAGTTTCTGCCCTGTACAGTTTGCTAGTATGTACTGGTGTTTTTAATCTTCTGACAGATTGCACCAAACTGGACAGCTTTCAGATTGCACCCCAAGCATGAATTTGTGGTGGTCGTATCTCAAAGTGCAAGATTTAGGAGCCACAACACAGTGATGCCTAATGCAGGAGGCAGCAAAGTCCAGTACCATGTGTCATGAGGAGGGCTCAGCACTCCTGCCTGCTAGTGGAGTCATCTAAAGTGGTTTTTAGCTGGCTTGTTTGCACTGAGAAACAACTTTTACCTGGCTGCCATTTCACGGTCTCTGTGTATAAGGTGAGCCTTTTTAAGCAGGAAACCCAATTCAATTATTT
Organism: Piaya cayana; assembly: GCA_013389865.1. Lineage (NCBI taxonomy): Eukaryota > Metazoa > Chordata > Aves > Cuculiformes > Coccyzidae > Piaya > Piaya cayana. The sequence goes on from WAAB01002731.1 coordinate 73,605, forward strand.
TCCTCAGTGTTAGTATTGGCTCTTAAAATGCTTCTTATGTATGCAAACATGAAAGAGGAATGTTGTATATTTGGAGGAACAAAATGCCATGACACTGCCAGCATGCACACTTCCCTTGAGAGTTTTGTTCCTAGTAAAGCTCTTGATCAACAAGCAGCAGCTTGTACACAAATCGCTGCAGCCGAAGCACTAAGCACACCACTAACACTAGAAGAACCTTCTGCAAGTTTAGAAGCATAATTTGAAGCTGTCACAACCATAGCCCCCACTGCAATTCCTTCTGCTGTTAAAAAGGTTTACTCAAAACTCTGAAAATGCACTCCCACTGGCAATAAAATGTACTGCTTCATTCTCTCACATAAACCAGCATAAAATATATATATATATTTTATCATGTTCATTAGTAATGTTGTGTTACAACAAAGCCTGCATTCGTCTAAGGGAGTGCAGCATAAATACAAGGAAAAGCTGCAGGACAGAAATAGATCTAACTAATAGAAATCTACCAGCAATGGTAAATGACAGTTACTTCTGAAAAAACAATGTAAGGGTTGTTGAATGTCTGAACACAAGAACGTGGTACAGTTTTCATTGAGTAAGAACCAAAGTGTTTCTGCTGTGTCGTTATTGGTAAAGGTCTGTCTCTCAGAGATGCTCATTAATCATAAAGCAGAATAGATTCTCCGTGTATGTGAATCAGTGCAATCCACCAGAGTTGGTGGATCCATATGTGCTGCATATCACCTGTGATAAGCACTTAAGAGAAGATTAACAGGTCAATTTTATCTTGAGACTGTAACACCATTGCTAGAGCATGTGCTAGAAAATTAACTGTTTATCTATAATTGTCCATTTTCTTCTATTTTTGAACAACTGGTAACTTTTGTTCAAAAGCAGGTGGATGGTTTGGTCCATGTGTGAGTTACAATTGGGCTAAAGGGTGCTAGCTGGTTACGGGCAGTATAAATCATATTTAAAATATGGTGCCAGTATGCCTTTCTGGTAAGGTGTGTTCTGCATGAAACAGAATCAGAAGCAGTACAGAGTGAAATGAAATTGACTGCAACCAGTCAAAAAAAAGGCAGATATTATTTATGTTCCTGTCTTCTACAATAATGTATGCAACTGCCATAAATGTACAGATACTATTTGTACAGGCCATAAAGGATCAGCATAAGTTAAGAAATAATGCATATACAATATAGCCTGCAACAAACCAGTGCCTTCAACTCCTCAGAGATTTCGAAATATTTTGCTAAAATACTATTTTCTCTTCAAAAAGAACTGACAACAAATCTGAGCCTCACCAAACAGTTTGGAGTTCTTAGCTGTTGGATGAGGAGGCAGGAGCCCCAGGCTTTGCCACTACACCATGACCTTGAGCAAGTTTTTCCTCCTTGTCTGATTTTTGTTCCCTTGGGCTTTTAGACTGGCAGTTCCTGGGGACAAGGATGATCTTTTACTACAGGTTTATATAATAACAGGTTTATCAAAACAATCCCCTCCTCTCCCTACTCCTCCCCCTCCAGTAATCCCACCAGTCTCTAGCGATTATTTGTATCTATATTTTTTATGTTATTATTTTTTATCCATACTTTCTTTTTAGGCTCCTCTTTTATTTTATTTATTCTTATGTCTCTTCCTTAGCTCTTCTGAAGGGAATGAAAATTCAAATGTAAATTATTGAAAAAAGCGGCAAAACAGTATTCCTTACTGAGATGCATTTGAGTGGATTTACACTGGCAGAAAGGTGCACCTGGAAGTATAGAGTGCTAATGGGAATATGGCTCACAGGATCAAAACCCAAAGGAGGTTTGCTTTAACAGTGAAGAGTTCATCCTGCTGGAAGTATGCAGTCTGTATGAGGATATACATATATATATTTATCTCTCTTTTTTTATGCATTCACATAAAGATAGCTTTCTAGCAGCTGTTTCAAATAAAAAGAGTCTCTAGAGCATAAATGTTGGTAAAGAGCATTGGTAAAGAAAAGATCTTACTACACTGGTGATCTGTGTCCTACAGAGAATGCTTGCCTCAGTTACAGCAGTTCTTGAACGCAAGGTAGAGAAAATGAGGTATTAAAAATATATTTCTTTTAAAAATCTCTTTTCATGGAAGAGCTGAGCCAAATGGTTTAGAACAAAATAAAAGAATGTTTAAAACTTGAGCCTTCAATCAGAAACTCTTGATCTTGAGAGCAATACAGTTAGGGTTTAGTTCTCAGATGAAAACTTGGATTTGCATGTTTTGTTGCCAGAATAGGATTTTTATCTCAGAGGCAGTCCAAAACCAATGAAACAACTTAACGGAAATTTCATAAAAACTATTTCTAAGATTCTTGAACCTCAAATTCAGTCAAATTCAATTTGCT
>WAAB01002731.1:76430-91626 GCA_013389865.1 Piaya cayana
AGGTATTAAAAATATATTTCTTTTAAAAATCTCTTTTCATGGAAGAGCTGAGCCAAATGGTTTAGAACAAAATAAAAGAATGTTTAAAACTTGAGCCTTCAATCAGAAACTCTTGATCTTGAGAGCAATACAGTTAGGGTTTAGTTCTCAGATGAAAACTTGGATTTGCATGTTTTGTTGCCAGAATAGGATTTTTATCTCAGAGGCAGTCCAAAACCAATGAAACAACTTAACGGAAATTTCATAAAAACTATTTCTAAGATTCTTGAACCTCAAATTCAGTCAAATTCAATTTGCTTTAAACCACAAATCATACAGTTTCTTAATGGATTTCTGTGGGCAGCAGCACTTATTTTTTGACAAAGGCTTTTTTCCTAGTGTGCATTTTCTGAGCTTCTGGCATTCTCCAGGCTCCTTTTTCCCCTCTTCTGCAATATTTGAAATAAATGCAGACTCCTACTCCAGTTCTGAAGTTCTAAATGTGCCCAAGTTCCTCCTGTGTACACACCAGAAGTGGTGGAAGGAGACAGAAAACATCTCATTCTGCAGTGAAGCTGTTTTTATCTTTTCTGAGCTGAAAACTTCTGCAGCCTCTAGACTTTGAATTCATTAACGAGATGATGACATGGTAAAATTAAGCTGGTTTGAATATTTATTTTTCAAGGTCTGTGGCAGTGAGTGTTCTACAAAACCAGCAGGTTTTTTTGGGGGTTTGGGGTTTGGGGTTTGTTTTTGTTTTTGTTTTGTTTTGTTGCTTATAGACTACTTTAGAAAGGAACTATGGGGAGAAAATAACTGTCCAAGTTATTGCATGTGATGCAACTGCAATCACATTAAAAAAAGACATTTTCTCTAGTATCAGAAAATGTGAACTATAAGAAATGCACTGTTATGACACTGCAAATTATTTAAATGGAGTTACTCTAGAGTTATCCTGGTTTAACTTGAAGCAGACATGGGAACAGAAGCTGACTTTCAATTATTGTCAAGAAAAATCATGATGACAACTGAAATATGCATATAATTCCCACATTAGAATGATAGGACAAAATCCTGCCACCTTCTGCTGCATCTAAAAGTGTAAACATGGCATGGTAGAAAGACAAAACTGCTTTGATTAGCAAGGTCACTGCTTATTTCTTCCAGAACACTTCATTTTTCAGGATCCTGTTGTGCACACTTAACCCACTTTTGTTACTTCTGTGGGAAGGGAAACAGATCCAACACCTCTGCAAGACATCTGGGTTGTTTTCTTTTTTCAAAGGTCCAGACATGGCTTTAGGTGATGTTTTCAAGTTTGTCAGCATGTTGTTTTGAAAAAGATGAATGATGAAGCAGGCTCTGATTCTAGTGGCATGTTTTCATGCATGTGGATAATGAGGGAGTGACAAAATATACTGGAGTGAACAGAAAAAGAGAACATGGGAAAAACATTTATTCAAGCCATTTAAAAAGATGTTTGCCATGATTTTGAAAAGCCTGTCATACATAACAGATGTGGATTTTTTGCATAAGTGTGACCTTCATTGCCTGGTAGAGTGCTGGTCATGTGACTACATTGCTGTACAGATTCCAGAGGTATAAAGGCTGCACTGGTTTCTGCACAAGAGCTAAGAAGGTTTAGAAAGCAGAAAATAAGAAAAATAAGCACCCACTGAATATTATTCATAATATACTAAAAGATGTAAAAAAAAAGGTGTGTGAGAGAGAAGCAGAGAGAGAGAAAATCATCCTGGCTTTGGGGTTATGAGTTAAGACCTGTTTTCAATTTTCTCAAACATACAGATGAGTTCAACTAAACTCCCAGTCATATTTGTCAAGTATTACAAATGTTGCAAGCAGCAATCTTTAAGTCCACAAAACATAAATATTTCACCAAGGACCGGTAAAAGGTGAGAAAAGTGTAATCATTGTCTTCAAAAAAGCCCATAAGGGATCTTCCTTTTGACCCAGCAAGAGATCATGCTAACTCACTATCTTCTGGGCTACAAAAATCTAGTAAAATACAAGCAATCTTCTGCCAAAGTCCTCTTGACACAGAGGAAAGAACTCCTGTTGATTTCAGCAGGCTATGGGTCAGGTACTTTTGTTCTTAGATAGGAAGGGAAGTGAAAAAAAATCCCTGTCCAAAGTTTACCATTAATGCCTGAACCTCAGAATAATGTCACTGAAAATGAAAAAGTTAAAGATATAAACAAAAATATGTTTCTGGTTTTGCTGAAGACAATAAAAATTACAAATATGTGGAAAACAAAAGAATGGTGAAATAGATGTAGACTACTTTTCTTAGAATTTATTCCATGATATCTTCCTTGTTACAATGAATTTCTGCATAAAAATAAGACACATATATATACATATTCCCTTAGGAATTAAATTATTTTTAGAGGAAAGTTTCTTTCTGTTCTCTCCCTGCTGCCTAATGATAAAACAAATTGTATTATTTGAAATGAATGTTGGATATTGAAGGGAATACAATAAAATAGACAAAAACAAACAAAGAAGATTAATAGAAGTTTCTGCCTCAACTACTGCTGTGAAGTGAAATGCTGTCCTCTTGGTGCTTTATCTCCAGAAGCTGCCTAGCTCTCATTCTGGTTTTAGTTGATAGGGTGACATTAGAGGTGATTCCCCCTAAACCATAGAACAGACTGCATGAGAGCAAGTTGACAGTTCACAAATGTGCATTTGTACCCTATAATATTGTTAATATTTGCAGTGGTCACTGACTTCAAAGCAAAGTTGCTCTATTAACAGATTAAGTTTAAAATAAGAATTGCTTATGAGCCACAGTAAAGGGCATATTATCATTCCTTTCAGAAATACATGCAAAGGCTGATTGTACGATCATTTTCATTAACATAAGACCTTTAATAAACCCCTCTTAAAAATAAGCAAACATGCACAGCATGTGGCAGACTATTCTCTAGGTCTGTAATTTAAACATTTTCCCTCCCTTTGTCTCCTGTCTCCCCAAGGTGTTGGAGGCATTGTGAGAAGGATGGGTTGTGTCTTCTTCAGAACAATGTGAAATCTCGACTAGAACAGATGCCTGAAGGCAGATCTCGGCAATGTTGTAGTCTTTCTGAAATACGTGGTAAATCTAGTTAAAAGTTGGCAAGAGAGTTGATGAACCTGGCAAATTAAATCTAAAGTAACATTGTCTACTAACTTTCTAATGGTACAGTAAAAAGCAATGTTGTCTGCACCCTCGTACTGGCTTCCATCTAAGAACCAGCCCCACCTGACAAGGTTTGCCTGGTTAGGTTCATAAAATAACTGTGTAACTGTGTAAAATTATTGCTTTCTGTGAAATGCACTGACAGAAGGATGTCATGTCAATTTTCTTTCCATTTAAAAAAAATAAAGAAAACATGCTATTTTGAAAGCATTGAAACCATTATCTTTAGGAGCTCTTACACTAATTAGAAAAATACATTCACATAATAAAATCTGGTAATTGAAAAAACTAAGGGAAAGGAAACAAAAATCTGTCTAGTTTAGCTTTGCTCACTGGAGTACTTAAGAAGCTTGTAACCCTCAGCTGATAATGCTCCAAGTTAGCAGAAATCTCTGCATTTAGTTTTAGCTTGGTTTCTACGAGCAATTTTCTATTTCACCTCAGGAAAAAACCCTGTATCTTACTATTTTTCATCACAGATCCTATAATATCTGACTTCAGTTACATGTACAGCTTTTAGATCAAGCAGAATCCAGTGAAAGGATGTGAAACACATGGCAAAATAATATGAAAGTAGATGAAAAAGTTTAATGGAGTGCTATTTAAAATGCAGGATGAGAGATTCACTGCTCATAAACCCAAGTTTTAATGAAGTTTAATGAATGCGGTTGTTGACTGGATTCCAGTTCTTCCAATTCTGAAGGTTCCTGAGGGACTCAAGCATTTTAGAGGATGTGAAAGACGAAAATAAAATCAAACATTTTAGAAGAGGAACCATGACTATATCCTCAAAACAGATTTATTTTCCTCAGAACAGATGCTGAATACTGTTCCAGCCTTTCCCAGCAGTTTCCATAAAATATCAGTATTTCCCTATAGGGTTTTGAATTTATTTCCAGTTATAGTACCTTAGATCTTCAGGGGTAAAAATGGAGACTATGAAAATTGCCTCCAGGCTGTTTCCCACAAAAGTACTTTGCCCAGCTATATTCATCACCTTCCAGGTGCTCAGCTACAATATCCACTCTTCACACTGTTAAATTCCTTCTCTGACCACCATATTTTCTACACTTTTCCCAGTCCATTTTTGAATCTTCATACTTATAGCTTTGTGACTGCTTCCTTATTACCTCTCATGTTTGCTGGATCCAGGGAAGATTCAACTGATGTCCCCATATTCTTTATAGGCATTCTTTTCAGCTCTTTCAGTTTCTGAAGGGTGGGAAGGCCTGGTGGGCCCTTGGCTTGTGTGGAAAGTCTGCTCATATCTTTCCTGTTAAATGGTGCAAAATACTACTATCTCCAATACTTACATTAATTCCTTAGGTTTTCTGATATACTTGTGCATTGGGTGGGTTTTGTTCTTTTTTGTTATCCAGAACTGCTGCAGAAATACATCTCATTTCAATCCTCTTGTGATGATAAGCAATGAAATGAGAGCTTGGTTTGTCATTCACTCTCTACCCAGATTACTATTTATCTCCAAGCAGATAAGTCTTCAAGGCAAGAAACTCATCAGCTCCATGACTAGAAGATGAAGGAAAAGAATCTGGACATTTTTCTCATTTCCAAGTTCAGCATTTTCAAGAAGGAATGAAAAAGACAGGTTTGTAATCCTGGACTGGAACTTCAAGGATCTGCATTTCAACAAAATCTGAAAATTTCTGCAGGTTATTTGATTTTCTGCCTCAATTGCTCTATTCAGAAAAAAATCAAAACCAGACATAACATCTTAGTCTACGCTTTTTCTACTTGGCCTGTTTAGCAGCAATGCTTCATATGGCAAGGTTTTATTTTTTACTTTGGGGGAGAGGATGGGAATGTTACTCTTAATGTACATATTACATAAAGATTAGTGATGTCATAATTTCAGTTAGGCTTAATTACAAATAACTCCTATTACTGACTTAATATATTAGACAAGTCCATTTTATTATAAGAATCATAAAATAGTTGTTTCATACAAATTAGATGGTGAAAAGGAAACAACATTAAACATTGCTTTGGGTTTACACAGCAATTTTTGGTAGTGACGGGCTACAGGGGTAGCTTCTTTGAGAAGCTACTTGAAGCTTCCTTCATATCTGATAGGGCAGGTGACAGCCAGCTCCAAAACCAAACCTACTGCTGGCCAAGGCTGAGACCATCAGTGATGGTGGCAGCCCCTCTGGGATAACATATTACCCCAAAAAACCCAAATGTCCAGTTGGAGATAGAGAGACAATTTGGAGGTTAACAGTGGAGCAGGTATCTGCCTGCAGCCTGTGAAGAATCCCATGCTGGAACAGATGGATGAACCTGAAGGAGGTGGTAACTCCATGGGAAGCCTCTGCTGGAGCAGGCTTCTGGTAGGACCTATGGACCCATGGAGAGCGGAGGCCGCACTCAAGCAGGTTTGCTGGAAGGACTTGTGACACTGTGGGGGACCCACACTGGAGCAGTCTGTTCCTGAAGGACTGCATCCCATGGAAAGGTCCCACACTGGAACAGTTCATAAAGAACTGCATCCCCTGGGATGGACTTAGGTTGGAGAAGATAGTTGAAGACTGCCTCCTGTGGGAGGGACCCTACACTGGAGCAGGGGAAGAGTGAGGAGTCCTCCCCTGAAGAAAGAAGCAGCAGAAACAGTGTGTGATGTACTGACCGCAACACCCATTCCTCATCCCTCTGTGCCACTAGGAGGAAAGAGGTAGAGAAAATAGAGAGTAAAGGTTTTTTATTCACACTATCCTACTCTGATTTAATTGGTAATAAATTAAGCTAATTTTCCCCAAGTTAAGTCTATTTTGCCCATGATAGTAGTCAATGAGTGATGTCTCCCTGTCCTTGTCTCAACACATGAGCCTTTTGTTAGGTTTTCTCTCCCCTGTCCAGCTGAGGAGGGGGAGTGATAGAACAGATTTGGTAGGCACCCAGACAAGGCAAAAAACCCCCACAAAACTGAGACAAATATCTCCCAAAAGAGAAATCATAATAAATTGAAACCATACAATGTTCTTCCACTGCTACTAATCCCCCAGGATGTTTCTAAATTTAGAAAAACTACCTGTGTAAAATGCAGAACATTCTCAGTCAAATCCAAATGGAAGTTTGCTGTGTTGGGTAAAATATTATTACTCACTGAACTAAAAATATTTGCCAAACCTGAATGGCTTACCAAGGACAGTTTTTTGAAGCTGGTAAAGAATAATTAAGAAAATTGAGAGATAGAAATATGAACAGCTACTTTAAAAATATGCTGTTAGATGCCAGACAGCGGAGTCAGTCAATTACATGGAGAGGGTCTTCAGTTAGTAAATAATTGCAAATATGACATATGAATCTGCTTACAAAAAAAAAAAAAGCACAAAACTTTGTGCTGGAGTAGAGTATTTATGAACATTAATATTATTGCCTTCCCTAACCTTGGATAATCTCCAGAATACACAGGGACTACAGGTACAAACTTCCCTCTGCTATGCCATGTAGATTAAATCCCCCGGGGACCAAAGCAATCAGTGGCTACAGCGGCTTCATGTGCTGCCATGGAAAAGGGATCTTCAGTGTTCAGTATGAACTCTCTACCACTTTTATGAAACCTGGGGACCCTTTAGTTGACCACACCTCAAATCTTGGGTAATTTCAGTCTTAAATATGCAATAAAAATGTAACCCTCTTCAGGCCTTGGCTCCAAATTTTCTCTGCTCTGATGGTTCTTGCCAGCTGATGCTTTATTGGCAGCTCTTCCCTGCTACCCCCCACTGTTGCTATAGTCCATTGGGTCACCCCTTGCAATAGTATTTTACTGTGCTAACTCAATTGTCATGATACACACAGTGCCAAGCAAGGATTAGTCACATTCTTTCAGCTTGATGGTAAATCTTTTCTGCATTTTTATATTCTCCACTGTCCAGAAATTCTTCACCACAGTTTTATGACTTAAAGAATTAGTGAGTAACTCTTGTCAGACTGGCAGACTGGATATAACTGCACCTAAGCCCTCCTTTTTACAGCATTTTAATTACAAAAATCACCATTTCTTCAAGTTTAGAGTACAGCTGCTTTTAATAGACATGAAAGATTTGCTGAATAAAACATAATTTAACAGGTCTAGGCCTGCTCCATGGGATTCTCTGTTCAGTGTCTTACAAGGGAAATTTTAAACGCTCCCATCAGCCTGACTTTATCATTCTGGCGATACATGCAACCAAAGCCTTGGGCTACCAGGCCACAAAGCCAAATATCTTCCAGATCAAGATGAAGAATGACAATAATGTTTGTAGTTTAATAATAGGTAAAACAAAAGGCAGGAGACACTTTGGCTGGCTAACATAACTTAAATTCCCATTTAAACAAAAAGTATTGCAGCTAAATCAACATATATGCATTGCAGAAAAGTTACTATGTTTTTAGGGAATCATTAAAGTGCTATAAGCTCATGTCCAGGCCTGACTTTGGAGGCGAAGGTGTCTTCATTTTTTCTGTGAATCGATCCAGAGGCCAACAAGGTCACTCACAGGGTGAAAATCAAAAGCGATATTTATTCTGGCTCTGGCAAACATAAACAGAACAAAATACTTGGGTGCACAGCCAAGACCCAGGGGTGCAACTTCCCAAAGACACAGGAACAAACCCCAACCTGTTCAGATCACAGTCTGATCCCTGAACACAGCCAAGGTCACTCGGAACTGATCAGACATGTGCACTGTAAAGTAACAGGAGGGAGACAGAGACAAAGAGAGAGAAGGGAAAGGGAAAGAAATCCCAACATTGGCGGGCAGCAGCAGTTCCTCAGGAAGCGCATGTTCACAGCAGAATCTTCTTCCAGGCCACCTGGTCCAGCCTGGTCCAATCAAAGTGATGGTTGAGAGAAAACACGGGAGTGAGAGATCCCCATGTGTAATTCCTCGCTAGTTCTTTTTATAAGGCCCATCTGACCCACATTGGCACATGTTGGGGTGGTCCTGCCATGTGTTTCTCATGAAAGTCTGGCCCAGGCAGTCCAGCTGGGAGAGGAAAGGGAGAGGGGAAACAAACACACAAATCGCCAGTCTTCAGACAAAATGTTTAAGGTAAAGTCAGGCTTTATAACCGTGAACATTAATTTGGGGAATGCTGAAGGTCTTGAATTGGTCATTCCTGGGTTGAAGCATGTAGACTCTGACACTAGGGAGTTTAAACCACAATGGATTTAGGCTGTGATTTTCAGCATCTATATTCCACGGGGACTGGGTATTGCGTATTTCATAGCAGGTTTATTAGCTCATCCCCATGAGAATTTTTCATTGGTGTTTTTATTAATTTAAATTAGATATGTGCTGTGGTGGAAGCTCTTTTAATCCCCCTGCTCTCATAAAGCTGGGTTATATTACAATCTAAAGGGACTACTCAGTTTACAGCGTTGTTAACCTGCTAACAAGAGAGATTTTATATTCTAAAAGCTCCTTATTAAACTGGTAAATTAATTAGCTTGCCCAGACAATAAAGGTTCAAGACCATCAGCTAAAATGAACTTAATTTTGTCTGGTTTTCAAACATAGCCACACGTATTCCCATGACAAAGTTTTCAAGGTCAGTTTAATGGGTGCCAGGACTAGGCTTCTGCTTGGCCTCTCTTCAGAAAACCAGCACTTATCCTGCCTCCCTTTGTCTGTCTGCTTAGTAGGACTAGTTCAGCAGTGAACTATTTCTGCTACTATTGGTAACAGATCACTGGACATATTTATTTTTTTCTTATTACATACCCTTTTTCTGTATGATTTTTCAGTCTGTGTTCATCACTGTGACTGGCACTGTCATTCCAGTTGTCATTTAAAAGCAAATGACTATCAGAATCAGAAAACTCAGCCACTACTTTGCTGCTATAAAGCCACCAGTAAGTAATAATTATCTTTTGCATGAGAGAAGGTTCTGGTAAGTATTTGACACTCAGTAATCAGTGACTTTATTAATCTTTTATCTGCTTCCACTCTTCTTATGCCACTGAAGAGAAAGTTGCCCCCTTGTTATGAGTGAAGCGTGAGATTGATCTACACCTCCTACACTATTTTGAATTTCAAAAGTTTATCCATGCTTCTGCTCTGCCCATTTATATTATGAGAAATTCTTCTGCATTCTCTAAAGCTCAAGATTGTTTCCTCCACTGTCCTGGCCTTTATCCTGCTACCCCCTCCCCCACCTTTCTTCCCTCAATTTTTATTTCTTTGTCTCTGCATTTTTTAAAAAAAATCTCTTGTTAAGAATACCAAACTCAGAGCTCAACCTGAACCTTGCACTTGCAAACCTTGTCTGTTCATTAGCCTCACAGAAACACAGTTTTCATACAATGCAGGGAAACCAAGCAGCCATGCAGCTCAAGTTTAGAATCAGACTTGGATATATTATTGGCAGCTAGCAAACAGAGAAGCAAAGGATTATAGAAATGCAATCTATTCAATGTGAAATAGAGGCATGAAATATTATAACCTCTTAACATTAGCATCTGAAACATCCATAAAGCTGAGAAAACCTATTGGAATCCTGCTCATTTAAAACTTAATAGTGTTTTCCTCTATTGCAGATATTGTATAGATAGATCTGCATTAAATACATTATAGGATTGTAAGCTGGTAACAAACATTAAAATCCAGAAGGGGGTATGATTTTCCTAAATGAGGATAAGAAGCTAATCAATCCATGTCTTTCTAGAATCTAATTATAAAGTCTAAATACTTTATGGGTAAGAGATTCAGATAATGCCCAAGCTGTTTAGCAATTGTAAATGTACCTCAGGTGGTAGCTTTACTAATGGGTTTTCAGATGCACATAGGCGAATGGTAGCTAGAAAGTTCCAAAACTTCATTCGTTTATTCAAAGGCAAAAATACTGTAATTATTTTTGTTTTCTTTTTTTTGTAGAGGTCTTAAACCACTCGTGATGACACATGAGAATTTCTTTCCTCACCTAAATGACAGGCAAATAAATAAGACAACTTTTCCCCATAACCATTTATTGTTTACAAATTTGCTAGAGCAGGAAAACATTATTTACTTGCTGACAAATCCAGGTCTTTGTGCATCTGAACCAAGTTTGGTATGAAAAGATTTTACAAGCCCTTTTTTACTAAGCGTTGAAAAATTCTGCATGGCCAGACTAGGAAATCACATATATCTACTTCTAAACATATGAGCAAGGACCCCAGGAGCACCAACAGGCTCTGCATCCTCTTCCCTGATTGCTGGACCATGGCTCATCTAGGTTATTGTCACCTGGTCCGCTCTGCCCTCCTAGTTTGGGTTCTGCAAGCCATAACCACCAGTTCTCACTCACCTTCCACTGCAGAGCAGTGAAAGAATAGCACAATCTGCCTGAAACATCTTCACTACGATTGCCATGTATATCTTAACACGTGTCTTCTCAAAAGGATCTGCACTAAACATCATCCTTTTAGGTGATGAAGAAATGCCACACATCTTTGCACAGTTAGAAGCAGGGCAAGAGTCCTATAATTTAAAAGGTACAGGAGTCACTGAAGGCTGACTTTTAAACTTCTTGTAACCATTTATTTTTAAATAATTTCCAAAATCAAAGTAAGTAACCAATGAAGACATAATAGCCAGGATGAATAGCAAAATGCAAGTAATATTTCAGATAACTGCCATGTTGCAGCTGCATTACAAAGAATTCATTTTGACTGTACCATTGGTTAGAGAAATAGATTTTCGTTATATTAAAAGGAGAAAAATGTAAACTGAGTGGGCAGTAGGTGAATGTACTTGGAGGAGCTTGGCTTATGTAAGGAAATAAATACATTTGAGCCTTGAAAAATGAGAATAAATGAGGCAAGAGCACGTGATTGAAAGGTAGCACTTGTTTAACAAATACTTCAGACCTAGGCTATGAAAGGTTAGGAGCATATATCAATACAATTGTAAATGTAACACCAGGAAAAGAAAGGCTTAATTTTAGAATTATTTTTTCTTCAATCAAGAGAAGAAAAAGTCCTCCTTTTAAAGGAAGAATTAGTCAGGAAACATTGTACAAGTGAGAGATGAGAAACTGGGATCATGTCAGATTCCTAGAGTTAATGCGTGTTAAAAAAGAAAGCCATTCTTACACATTTTTCAAATATATCTCTTTTTTTTCCCCTTCAATGTCAAATTAAGTACTTGCAGTGAGAACTGCAATAACTAAAATCTAGTCATATCAGTAGAGAGTGTTTCAGCTTTGGTGTACTTGGCTCTGTGATCAAGTTCTTTGCTTTCAGTAAGAGCTTTGGGTTTTTATGATGCTCTTCACATATCTTGAAACCACTTTGGCAATGCATGCCCTGTAAGGTTAAGAAGACTGTTTCAATTCTGCATGCAGCGTATATTTGACCTGCATTTTTCAACAGAACTGGACTTCTGTATTTTATTAGTGTGGGCATCTGTCCACCAGGAACTGCTGTAGGAACTGATCTGACATTGTAAGTCACATAACAGAGAGATCAGTGAACAGAAAGGGAAGGAAAGAACAGCTGCTATGAGAGACGAATTTATAAATTATCTGAAGGTATCTTTTTCTCATTTAATCTAACACGCCCTGGTTTTGTCAAAGGTAGATAAGGTGGGTTTTTTAGGTTTCTGGCCTGTTATTAATCTTGGAAGACATCAATATTTTCAATGCGTCATCAGTCTAAATTAATCTAACTAATTTCTTCAAAATTTTCAGTCAGCTGTAAGTTCCCGTGCTTGGGATGTTTCAGTGAAACTCTATTGTGGTTGTCAGGAATAAAGCATCCACTTCCCCCGAAGAAGTGCCAGACCTTCCATGGTCCTTGGGTCAAGGACACTGGTATGAGCAGGAGCTTCCAGTGAGGACAGATGCCTATGCAAAAGCTCAGACCTTGGCACTGAATCTGGGGGACATTTGTCAAATGTGAGTCATTCCAAACCAAATGTTTTGGTGCTAGAGAGCTAATGGTTTCCCATGGGTAGAACTGCACTAGAATATTAAATGTGCATTAAACACAAGATACAAGAAACTGCAAGTACTTCGGAAGACAAGGTTAAATGCTAGCACTCTCTCAACATATTAGAGGGGTGCTCTGAAAAATCATATAATTATATTCCAGAGGATCAACATCACAGAATCACTAGGTTAGATAAGACCTCCCAGATCATGGAGTCCGATCAACATATTTTATTCAAGAAGGAATAATCACAAACACAAATGCAAACACAAATTGATTATGTCATGCTGTAAGTCACACCATGATTAATAATGTTATGCTGTTGTCAAAAGATAAAAGAAGTCCTGGGAAATATAACCAGGCTAAAGAAGACACAGAAAAATCCCCTGTTCTGCTCAGCCTTAGTAATGCCTTGGCTAGAGTAAAGCATCTGTGTAATTTGGGATATTGAATGAAAATGTTGACCCCTTCATGTTCACAGAGGAACAAAATGAATATTCCAAGCTCTAGAAAACAAGGTCTGTGAGGCAAGATCAAACCAATTGTGTCTGTTCCGTCAAAAGGAGAGACAGAAGCATAGGGTCATCTATTAAAAGGTATAAAATGTTGCTAGAGAGGTAGGAGGTAGTCTGTTCTCCATAAAGATGTATTGTAAAGAGTTTATATTTGAGATTGATTTGAGCTAGGCAGTAGGAAAAGTAGCTTGTAACAGGATAGACTGCAAGAGACGTTATGGACTTACATTGCAGGAGCTACTTAATAAAAAGTATGTGCTAGGTACTGCAGTGGTATTGTTCACTATGTATTGGAGCTGGGAGCTAGAGACAGTTCCTGTCATCTAGTCCCTTGCCCCTCCCAGCCTCTGACTTACAACCAGCTCTGTGTGTCAGATAAATAAATTCATTCAAGGCTTCTGCAGAAAATATTCTTACCCTTCACTGAAAGAGCCAGATAAACCATTATCAGTGCTGGAAAGAGCAGCCTGGGAGAAACAGAAAAAAGAAGTAAGCAAGCTCTGTGCATCCTGGCTGACAGGGGTGACAGGGAGGCAGGGTGTGAGTCTGCCACTCCTTACACATCCCAGTTATGATGAGGAACAGGTAGATCCTCCAGGCCTTCCTTTCTTCCCCCTTCCTCTGTCTAACAAGCAGTCTAGACATTAAGCCACTGGGTAACACTCAGATTTAGATTTTCTGGAAAATATTTATTCTTTTTTATCATCATACCGTAAGGTAAGAAGATTTGATGTACAAAAAAAGTAGAAAAAGTAATTGATGTTTTATCTAGAGATAATTATCTGTCTTTCATGTTGTTTCTTCCTTCACAGAAGCTCAGCTGAAAATGCTGTTTTACTTATCAATTATATTTGTTCTGGAAGACCTTTTGCTTGTTAAAGCTTTTGAAAATGTGGAACAGAATCTACATAGTAGGTCTAATTAAAAAAAGCTCTATTAATCACAATCAGAAATTGCTATCAACTCTACTACAGGTATAATCTCTCTCTCAAAATAAGATAAAAGACAGCATAAGTCATCTAATAAGCTAGTCATTGCAGTATTCTTCTCTTAACTGGATATACTGAGTATCACAAAAACCCCTCTGTATTTACTTGAGAAAATAAAAAACAGAAGATATCTACTTGATGGAAATGACTGAAAAGAAATCTGACAGTTTTGTTTTCCTCTTTAACTTTTATCCCATTTTAGCTTTTTGCTAGAGAAGTAACAAGCCCCAAATCAGCCCATTAGAGTTTCCAGCTTACAGATGCTGAGGTCTTAGACGGGGATTCTTACCAAAATACCAACTTTGTTCATTCTGTTAATGTCACGAGGGACAAAATCAGGGGGTTCTGAAAGGTTTCTGTGTCTGTAATACACAGAACCAAGATCCTAGATTTACAACTCCCTGTATGTAGATCTGTTAAACTGTGGCTTAAACACAGGTATGTTGTAGAGTAACCATTGGAAATATACTTTAAAAAGAAATTAAATATGTTAAGATACTACATCCACAATGAGTAAGAGATATATAAATTTACCCAGATTTCTGCCTGGTTGGGTAGTCTAAAAGATACATATGGTCATAACAGTAAACATCTGTATTATATGAATTTGCTATTAAAAATATGCGTTATATTTTTTCCTTTGAAAAGACAAAACAAGTTAATTAATCTAACTTACATCTTTGCTGAACCCAATCATTAGGGTATTCTACGATAATGTCAACTTACACATCAGCAGTTTTGCTGGCCTCAAAACCTTTAAGCTTCCTTTAAATAGAAACAACACCATTTGTAATGATCACTCAAGGAATAAGCTAAAACTGTTGTGATTTGGCAGGAAAATCTAATCTCATAGAGAATCTATCTGGGTGTTCAATGGAGATTCTTAATTGCAATTTTCAATTGTATAATTGATAATACTAAAAATTGCATTTTATCAGGTTCAGAACTTAACTGTAGGATATTTTCATTAAAATTTCCTGTCACACACAGGATGCACAGCACTCACTGCCAGTCAGCGCCATGTAGCAATTGCCTCTTGGCCCTCACAGATGACTGATTTACTGTAAAATCTTTAGCCCAGTTTCTTCTCACCAGACTTTAGACACCCAGCTGAAGCACCCATGTCTAGCTCACTGGTATATCTTTGCATTTATGCCCAAGTCTATTTAAGGGGAGCTTCCTTTCTGAGCTAGTGTTTTAGATAACAAAGTCTTTCTTAACAAGTTTTCAGTGTCTGACAGCATCAGGTTGCACTGGTATTCCTACATGCTTTCCCTGGCTTAGACTTCTCCTTCTCCTTTTCATCTAATGACTTTACAAGTTCTAGTGTTTCTTCATACCAACATTCTGGAGGAGGTTGCTTGCTTGAGGATTTCTGCTGCATTGGTTTTTGCAAATATGGTATTAAACCAAGCTGTGTTTACATGAACAAGCGACTATGCAATGAACATGTTCAAAATTGTCACGTTATGAGTATTTTTAATGCACCTGCAAACTGTGTGATTCAATGGTATGAGTGTCCCTCTTACAATTATTTTCTATAAGTATGTTTAACCCTTGCTCGCTTTTGGAGATACTGAGGACCCCAAATTGCATTGAT
>WAAB01002732.1:0-26077 GCA_013389865.1 Piaya cayana
AGGGATACCTTATTGCAGTCTTTAAATATATGAAGGGAATATAGACAGAGAAAGACTTCTTACCAGGAAGTATAGTGACAGAACAAGGGGCAATAGTTTTAAACTAAAAGAGGGCATAATGAAGAAATTGTTTAAAGTAAGGCTGATGAGATGCTGGAACAGATTACCCAGAGAAGCAGTGAATGTCCCATAACTGGAAGTATTAAAAGTCAGGTTGGATTGAGCTTTGGGCAACCCATCTAGCAAAAGTTGAACCTTCCCAAGGCAGAGGGGGCTAGACTAGGTGACATTTAGAGCTCCATTCCAACCCAAACCACTCTATCATTCTACAATTCTGTGATTATAAAGATTGTTCAAATCACACAGTCAGAATCATTGAGATCGGAAGGGACCTCTGGAGGTCCAAATGCCCTGCTCAAGCAGGGACACCTACCACCTGTTACCCATGACCAGATTGATAACTTTTGAATATCTCCAAGGATAAAGACTCCAAAAGCACTCTGAGCAACCTCTGCCAGTGCTCAGTCACCCTCATAGTAAAATCTGTGTTTCCTTATGTTCAGAGGGAACCTCCAGTGTTTCAGTTTGTTCCCATTGCCCCTGGTCCTGTCACTGGGCACCAGTAAGAGCCAGAATCTGTCCTCTTTGCACCTTTCTTCCACCGATTTCTATACATTGATGAGACTCTCCTCTCATCCTTCTCTTCTGTAGGCTAAACAGTCTCAGTTCTCTCAGACTTTCTTCACAAAAGGGATCCTCCTGTTCCTTTACCATCTTTGTGGCCCTTTACTGGACACTGGTCTTCTTTGCTAGAAGAGCACATGCTGGCTTATGTTCAACTTTGTGTCCATGGGACCTCCAGCACCTTTTCTGTAAAGCTGCTTCCCACAGGGGTGTCCCCTAGCATACATTTCTACGTGGGGCTGTTTCTCCTCAGCTGCAGGATGTTGCACCTTCCCTTACTGAACTTCATGAGGTTCCTGTCAGCCCATTTTTCCAGCCTGTAGAAGTCCTTCCCATGGCCACTGGGTACTATGACCCAGTGATGTGTCAGTCACTCCTCCCAGTTTTGTGTCATCAGCCTAGAGAAGAGGCTTCAAAGAGACCTTCTAGCAGTATTCCAGTACTTAAAGGAGGCCTACAGAAAAGCTAGGGAGGGGCTTTTAATAGGGGAGTGCAGTGCTAGGATGAGTGGCAATGGTTTTAATATTAAAGAGGGTAGATTTAGATTAGATATTAGGAAGANCTAATCATCATAACCTGGGCCTGGCCATTCAGCCAGTTTTCAGTCCTCCCCATTGTCTGCTCATCAACTCTGTACATCAACAGCTTGTCTGTAAGGTTCATATGGGAGACGTTGTCAAAGACCCTACTGAAGGCCAGGTAGACAACATCCACTGTTTTCCCCTCATCTGCCTGGCAAGTCACTTCATCACAGAAGTTTATCAAGAGGGTCAAGCATTGCTTTCCCTGATTATGTTCTTGTCCTTAATGTGCTTGGAAATTTATTTCTGGATAAGATGCTCCATCACCTTCTTAATCATGCTCTAATTTGCTGTGTCCTCCTTCTTTCTCATCCTGAAGATAGGATTCATATCTGCTTTCCTCCAGTCTTCAGGCATTTCTTCCAGTCACCATGATTGGTCAAATATTATCAAGCATAGCCTCACAATGACATCTGCCAGCTCCTTCACCACTCACAGGTGTATCCCATCAGGGCCTACCGACTACAGGAAAGATGGGGAGGGGCCCGTTATCAGGGAATGCAGTGATAGGATGAGAGTTACAATTTTATGCTGAAATAGAGGAGATTTGGATTAAATATTAGGAACATTTTTTTTACTGTGAGAGTGCTGGGGCACTTGAACAGGTTGCCCAAAGAAGTTTTGGATGCTCTATCTTTGGAGGTGTTCAAGATAAGGTTGGATGAGTCTCTGAGCAGCCTAATCTAGTGGAAGGTGTCCCTCCCCATGGTAGAAGGGTGGAACCGATGATTTCTAAGGCTTGTTCTAACCCAAACAATTCTATGGTTCTATATTCTAAGGCTCATGTACATTCAGTTTGCTTACATATACCTTGACCTGATCCTCTTCCAAAAAGGCTATCTTTTCCTTGCTCCAATCCTTTCCCTAGTTTCTTGGACCTGAGATTCCTGAAGGCCGGCCTTCCTAATGAACACTGAGGCAAAAGCAGCTACCAGTACCACATCATCTTCTGCAATGAGCCCACATTTTCCCTAGTCTTTCGTTTGTATCCCATTTACATATAGAAGCCTTTCTTGGTGGTCCTATGTTCCTGGCCAGATTTAATTCCACCTGGGCTTTAGCTTTCCTCGTTCAGACAATCTTTCTGTACTCCTTCCAGTTTACTGGTCCTTGCTTTCCATCCTCTGTATCTTTTGTTTCAGTATTGCCAGGAGTTCTTTGTCCATCCACAAAGGCCTCCTGGCATTTTTGCCTAACTTCCTGTTCACTGCAGTTGACTGCTCTTGAGCCTGGAGGAGGTGATCCTTGAATATTAACATGCCTTCTTGGGCCTCCCTTCCCTCCAACACCTTATCTCATAGGATTCTTCCAAGCAAATCTTTTAAGAAGTCAAAAGGTACTCTCCGGAAACTGTTAAAAAACTTTCCAGCTGTCACCACAGCTTGGCCCTAACACCAAATTATATTGAGTGTTAAGCATATTTTAAACTTATTTAGGATCATTTAAAAAAAATTATTTCATAGAATTTCATTTCAATATTTTATGAGTATTTATTTTGTCTTATCTTCCCAATAGGTTATAATGCAATCATTACTTGACTTCACAGTACCATTTTTATCAGCTGTTACAGTAGAATTTACATAAAACTGAGATTTGCCAGCATAAGTATAGGTACCTAGAAGCAATGTGTCAGGTCCAACTCTTTCAAAAAGAGACAGACATAAATAGAAGAAATAAAACTTTAGAACAGCTGTAAATAACATACGCTAGTGGGAATACTTTAGTATTACACTCAGTGTTGTATGAGGATTTATTATTTCCACTTACAGATCTAGCCAGCAGTAATGTTAGAACAATATTTTATGTGCTACTTTCAATTTATCCCCCCTTTCTTCTTCATATAAAATGTGACAGAGTTAGCTGATTGCAATAACAGATTAGTAGCAGCTCACCCCTTTGTTTCAGTTATGCTGCTGCTTTCCACTGAACTAGAAAAAAGCACTCCTGCTTTTGAATTACATCTGTTACTTCAGACAACACCATAAATGTCCAGATGTGCAGCTTTCCTACTTCATAATTTTAATGTCTACAAATGTTTTCATTTTTCTACTGAAAACTATTACCACTTGAAAAAAAGTTAAGCAAAACATAGAAGTATTGTTTAGCAACTTCAGCTTGGTACAAACTAACATGATATGAATGACCCTTAATTGAAGAAGGTGAAAGAGCAAATTCTACAGACTTTGAAAACAAGGTGTAAGAGGAAGCTGAAACACTAAATGAATGCTCTCCTCCTCCACTCTGCATCTCAGCAAACAGTTAATTTACATTACACATTCAGCAGTGACTTTTTTTCTGTTTTTCATCTAGTGTACTTGGCTGAAACTGTTATTTCAAACTATCAGAAATTTGTGTTTTATTTGCAGCATTTTACATACTCCCAGACTACATCCTCGGTTCATTCACATCTGTTTTTCTTCAAACCCAATCCTGATTTGACTTATGCCAATGAGAGTTTTGACTTTGTCTTTAGTGGTGATTTAAATCTGCTGTGCAGAAATGGCCTGGAGGAAGAGTTAAATGCCACTGTTTCTACCCATCTGTGAGCCTTCCACCAATGTACCTTCAAGGCAACCTTGAAGTATCATAATCTGTGCACTCAAGAGAAATTTTGATCAATGGGGCAAACTTCAAATGTTCTATCTTCCCAGCACTGACACGTCATATGAAAGATCAGTCAGACAAGACTGAAATAGCATCATATAGTAGATGGAGACAACAGGAACTCAGGCCACCACCACCTGAGCACCACACGCTTTCAGTCTGCCAGAAAGGAAACTGCAGACAAACAGAATCAGACCTTCAAAGACTAGGACTGTTTGACATGTGTAAAAGTAAGAGTTTACAAAAGGAAACATAGAAGGAAAGACAAAGGAACAGGAAAAAAAAATCCAATAAATATTACAAGATTTATCATTCAAATCTTCCATGAAAATACAAGCCACAAGTATTTTCAATGAAACTGATAAATTGGCATCTCTAATCAGTCTTACCAGGCTTCATTTCAACAAATATATGTGCATGCTTGCTTTCCTCTGGTAAACCACAAATGTCCCTTGGGCTTAAGCAGTTAAACAGAACATCTATGTTCTGTGCCCTCTTATGCCTTGAAAGAAAGTAAAGTTGTGCAGCATCTCTTGTAAGAAGGAAAAGCATGTAGAGAGGCAATGAAGAATCAGTCATCATCTATCTACAGTGTGCCCCAAGGAAAAAAAATAATATTCTTCACAAGCAAGTAAAAACTGCCCTTTCATTGGAGCAACAACAGAAAAAAAAGTAATTTCCTTCATTTGCCCCTCTGTCCATTATTATGTTAGTAGAAATAACCCTTCTTTTGAAATGCCAGAAATCAGTTGTGAAAAATGATCTTTAATCTGACAATACCTGTACACCCATTAGCAGTTTTGGAAGTGTTTTCTCCTCAACCCAATCTTCAATTCACTTTAGAGTAAAACTGCTGTCCCTCAGAGACAACCTCACTCCTGACAACCTCACTGATTCTTTCAAAATGACAAAATAGCATAGAAATAAGCTCTTCAAATATCAGAACCCACTAACATAAAACAGAGCATTTGAGTAGACAAATCAACAGCTTCTCCAATGATGAATTAAAAGACATAGGTTCCCAACATTTTCCTCAACCTTTCACAAATCTCAGCAGCATGAAATTATTTGTAATGGTAAAATATAATTTATACGGTGCCTGACAAACATTTCTTAAATGCACACTCTTTAAGACACAAATTAATATAAGCATTTATCTATGGCAGTGCTGTATTCCCAGGCCAAACTCTAAAATATTGAATTATTGTAAAGAATGGAATCAACAAATTCAAACTAC
The DNA here is from genome assembly GCA_013389865.1 of Piaya cayana. Lineage (NCBI taxonomy): Eukaryota > Metazoa > Chordata > Aves > Cuculiformes > Coccyzidae > Piaya > Piaya cayana. Next base: position 5,107 of record WAAB01002732.1, read on the forward strand.
GCTTTCCAGCTCCCCAATACCAAAGTACACACTTAGGAATGAATTACAGAAAAGCCTATGCACTTAATGTCAAGAGATAGCAAATCCAGCAGATAGGAAATGCCAAAAAAAAAAATTCTCAAAGCCTTTCTCTTGAGATTAAATAAGGGTTTGTAGCAGATGTATGGACCAGGGAACCACAGTCATACCTCTCCTGGGCTCTGGTATTTAGTTATCCTTTTGCATGTTAATAACTGTCAGACATTTTTCTTTCATTTCACAGCAGGAAAATTAAGAGAATACCTTTTTAAACAACAGGTTGAACACTTCCCCCAGAAGACTTTCACTAGACCAAATTTAAGCCCTTACAAACTTCTGAAACTACTCATAGCAATAGGCTAGAGTGAAAACAGATACGTAGACAGCAAACCTAAACCACTCTGTAGAAATGAACAGAAGCTTATTGGAATCAGAGATGGTGAACAAGTAATGTCATAAAGCCCAATGATGAGGTCTACCTCTGCAAAACAAGACTGCTCCTTCAAGGACAATTTATGCAAATGTGTTTTCACTTCTCGGTTGTCCAAACTACAGGAAGTTTGAAGATCATCCACTGCAGAAGCCACAGATAGAAGAGGACCAATATGAAATGAAACCACACATAAAATACAAGCCTGGAAATATTGTACCTACTTGGCTTCCAACCAGGAAAGGCAGGAAGGACATATAATGACAGCTAATGGCTCTTTCCACATTTCTGGTCTCCCTTGATATTCTTCCCTTTAATTTTCTTATTTCTACTATGCTTTTTTGAGATGGAAGGACAACAACAGCATGCAACTTTCAAAATCAGTCATGGCATAATTTACACAGTATTATAATACCTTCAGTTTTACTTGTTGTTTTCAAAAAAAATCCTTAAATTTCAGTTTATAGTTTTGATTCCTCCAGAGAAGTTAGCTGATGTTTTCACCCTTCTCATGTGTTTCACAATTTGTGCAAGTGTCAGGGCTCTGAAGACATTAACACACCTTAAAAACCCTGAGTTGCCTTACTAGGGGTGTCCATCCTCGCCTCCTTCCCATGGGCCCGGAAGTCCTATTTGAGTCTGGCTGGGGCCATCAGTCCTTCTATGAGCTATGCTGTAGCTGTGCCATTCTCTGACTCTTCCTCCTGGATGGGCCTCTCATCTATGCTGTAGGCAGATCATCTCCGGGATGTACCCTATAGTTTCTCTCCGGTCCGATCTATTGATTGGACCTGGGAAACCCTTGCTGAGGTCTTGTCTCCAGCCCCGCCTCTGGTCCTATCTCCATGGAATGGAATGGAATGGAATGGAATGGACTACTTTCAGTTGGCAGGGACCCACTGAATGACCATTGTCTGATCCATTCAGGGCTGACCAAAATTTAAAGCATGTTATTAAGGTAATTGTCCAAATGTCTCTTAAACACCTACAGGTTTGGGGCATCAACCACATCTCTAAGAATCATAGAACCTGTTCCAGTGTTTGATCACACTCCTAGCAACAGAAATGCATCTTGATGTCCAGTCTAAACTTTCCTTAGAGCAGTTTTTAACTGTTCACCCACATCCTGCCACTGGAGGGGGAAGTGTTTAACACCTCCCTCTCCACTTTCCCTCCTCAGGAAGGTGTAGAGAGCAATGAGGTTGCCCCTCAGCCTCCTCTCCAAACCAGACAGGCCCAGAGTCCTTGGTTGCACCTCATAGGACATTTCTTCCAGCCTTTTCAGCAGATTGGTTGCCCTTGTCTGGATGCATCCAAAGACCTTCACATCCTTCTTAAACTGTGAGGCCCAGAACTGCACACAGTATTCAAGGGGAGACCTTGCCAACAGTGAATACAGTGAAATAATCACCTCTTTTGGCTGGCTGGTTACACTGTCTGATGCATCCCAGGATGTGGTTAGCTGTCCTGTCTGCCAGGGCACCCTGCTGACTCCTACTGAGCCTGCTATCAACCAGCACCCCCAAGCCCCTTTCTTCAGGACTGTTCTCCAGCCACTCCTCTCCGAATCTATACATGTGCCCTGCATTACTCTGTCCTATATGCACAATCCAGCATTTGGATTCTTGTTAAATTCCACCCCATTAATCACAGCCCAATGCTCAAATTGATACAGATAGCTCTGCAAGACCTCTTCTCTGTTGAAAGAGTCAAAGTAGTTGAATGCATCCAGAGCATTGAAGAGAACTAGCCCTAAAACTGAAACCCAAGGAACATCATTGCTGACCGGCCACCAGCCAGATGCAGCATTGTTCACTACAACCCTCTGAGCTATCTGAGCTCTGGCCTTCGCCCAGTGCACCATGAATCCACTCATTCCACAGTTGCCCCTGGCTGCCCCTGACTCATCACTTGCCGTGCCTGAGGCTGTTGATGACCCTGCTACCAGAACCCAGATCTGCTCTCCCTGTGGGGCTGCTCCCCTCAGAAAGCCTATGGCCTGTGATGGGGTCAGCCTTAGCCTCCAGGTCCCAGTCCTCACTGAGCCTGACAGCAGAAACCGTGTGTTGGGGTCTGTAATAACGTCTGCATTTTAAGAGATTTCCTTAGATTTTGCTTAGAAAAGCACAAAGCAAACTTTCAACAACAAAACCAAATAAAGACTGCTCAAAATAGGCACAACCACCAAGCACAAAAAAAAAAAAATCTACAAAAACAAACAAAAAAATCACCAAACAGGACTTTAACAAGAGAAAAGGTACAAGAACAAACAGCACCTAGTTGACATTAGTCACATTGTTTAATACACTGCCATCAGACAATTGGGTAACTTTGTAATGCGTTATACATAAACCCCTGCAGGAATACAGCATTAAGCTTAACTATGTGCATGTATTTCCTCTGCCATCTTACAACTACATACAATTCTTTTTATTAGCTGAGCTTAACAGTATTTCAAAAAGAAAGTCAAAAATAGGAACACATTTTGGAACATACACCTCAAGTTCTTCTCTTACTATAACAAGCCATTGTAACACTCAGAGCTCAATCAAATGTACAGAAGCCTCCTTGGCAGAAGCCATTCCTACACCATGGATGCCTAAACTGTAGAAAAGTAAATGTTGGTTACTGGTTAACTCAAAGCAATTAAGTTAAAGAGGTGACAATGTAAGAAATAGTTACAAAACTGATCAGCCTAACAATTTATTCTAGTGACAAAACTGCAGTTTGTAAATATAAAGTAAAATTAAATTATCATGGATAACAGTCTGACTAACATTGCAGTCTAATTTTAAACATCTGGATTAAACACCAGAAAACAGGTATTCACAAATAATCTTTTTAAAATCTTTGTTGAGTTTTCTTTTGGACTTTCTTTAATGCTGCCATCACCTGCAACATGCTAACTCCTCCCACAGTGACATGGTGGGTCTTCCTGTAGACAAATGGCTACAAATAGAACCATATTGACCTAAACCTTGCATTGATAAACATAAAGAGTTCATGCAAAGTCATCTTTAACCTTCATTATTAAAAATTAAACATGGTCATCATTAGAGTTCACACTGACATATTTAAAACTTTACATCTACCAAAATGAAAACAGAAAAAAACCCATAGAGATCAGAGTAATTGCAAAAGAAACTAAGGGAAACCAGCAGCCAACACCTAAATTGTAAGGCACAACAGTATTCGTTCTCTGGCTGTCACCGTTAGTAGCTTCCTAGAAAGACAGTCATCAAAATCCAAAGGTCATTATGAATGAAAAAGCAAGAGATCAGTAGTTTTGAAAATACAGACTACGTATTGCTTGGATTAAATTTGCATCTCAAGTATGGAACACCTTTTTCTCTTTTTACAGAAATGTCTTTTCAAATGCATAGAAAAACTACTAGATAAACACAAGCTGTAAAAACAAATGAGCCACAGAAATCCTTGTGTCTCCACCACACTTGTGAGTTATGACTGCCTTCTTGTGGTTTCACAGACTTCACTCTTACCACTTCTAAGAACTGATCTCAACTGAGGTCTTATTCTATTTAGCAGAAGTTTCAGTCAATCTGTAAAAGGATCCAGATGAAATAAACTTCACTAAGGAATATGACACTAACTTGAAAACATTAAAATTAAATATGGAATTTCACACTAAGGTATACGCTTTAGGCCAAATCCTGCACACATTTCTTGGGGTTAAGCAATCCAGTTGAACTCAACAGAAACTAATATAATTGCATTAATATAGCAAGTAAAAGATGCCTTGTTGACTATTTTGTTGGAGGCTCTATTTTAAAACCTTCACCCTTCCAAAATGCTAATGTGCTTTTTTTTGTCATGTCATAAAATTGATTTGCTACACAAATGAAACAATGAGACAATAAAACTATATGCAGGCTTAAGGATGTGACATAAAAGTAACCTGCTGGGAAATCAACATCAAAATTAAAATACATTCTAAAAATCTTTTTCCTATGCAAAATACAATACAAATGTACACATATATGACCTACTTTAGCGTACTTGAAAAACAACCATTTTCAAAAAAATCAGTAATATTCCAGGTTTCAGAAATGCATGCATGCTGCTTTTAGTGCTGATTTAACTGTATAACTGAAAATTATAGTCTATATTACTACTCTTTAATAGGATAATTCCCAACAGCATGTGTTGTAGTTCACTTACCACAGGCTGCATTCACCTGTGCTCACCTGCATTGCACACCAATTGATCATTCCAGAATCACCTACAAACACACCAGGGTGTCTCCACACTAAGAATCACATGAACCACAGGAACACATCTGTTGAGCAAAACAGCTGGTGCTGATGGACTTCATAGCTGCTCTACACAGATGCCAACTCCCCCTCTCACTTTTCCTTCAACTGTTTCTAGTGTGGTCGCATGGACACAATAACCATTAGTCCCTAAAGCACATTAAGTCCTCCTGAATGGTCTCTTCCAGTTATGTTCACCCAGAAGAAATCCACTGCATGTACCCTCAGACCTTAGCCCACTATGTGAAAAAGATGATCACAATGCTCAGGAGACTCACTCCAAAAGCAAACTCTGATCTATCTTCAATCTGAACAAAACACTAGTGTCTAAATGCACATCAGACACTTCTAAGATCTTCCACAAACACGTAAGAGTAGTATTTCAGTGCTTCCTACTACACTAAATTTTCCTCAGCAGCCATAGTGTTTCAGAGTAATTCAGGACCACGCTCCTTTTCAGACTTGCAAAATGCTTAGGGTTTTGATGTCTCACATCCTTAAAATACTAAGTATTTTTTAAAAAGAATAACAAGCATGCATTTTTAGAACATCTAAAATGTCCATTATAAATAGTCTAACTATAAACTATATGAACACAGGATACTCCATGCAGGTTGCATTGTCACGGAGTCACTTCTGATTACAAAACTGTTAAATGCATTGTACTACATACTGACTACGTGATGCTTTGCTGTATTTTCTCCTCTTCTATTTTGGTATGTAGGGGAGGGACACCATTATACACTACATTTATATCTTTGGCACGAGTATGTATACACACTTGCCCTTAAAAATTAACAGCTCTTCAGTAACCATGTTATTATGACTCAATATCAGGCACCATTAAATTTAATGTTCTCTCTTGTACTTAACATACCAAGTATTGCCAATATAATTGCGTAAAATTCACATGATACATTCTAGGAATGTATTTCCTTTCTCTTTAGCATGTGTGATTAGTTTTCAAGATATTCTGTTTCAAGCAGTGGTAGCAGCCATATCCACCACAAGTTGATGGATATATATATATTTATTTTCCTTTAAAAGAAAAACAAACAGATATATTAATAAATTTGATGCAGTACCTTTCTCAACAGAAAATATTTGTTACAAATATCCCCTATCTTATTCCAAGTGTCTTGATATATTACTATAAAATTCCTACTCTTGGATCTATGAAGGCAACAAGCTCAATAACCATCACTGTCAGTATATTTTGTATTGGGACTATCCTAAGTTCTTTTACTATTGTAAAAGCATGCAGAAAAGCGTAAACCCAGCAGCGAAAAAAACAGCACAAATAATAATCCTACTGCTGATATATGCAGGCTAAATTTAATTATAATTACACATTGGTAGTGCCACAGACCCATTCATATTTATAGATAAAGTTTTCTATACGAAAATCCTATTTTACATCAATTATTGAAAGGCATTGCAAAGCTCTCAAAAACAACACATGTCAAAATTAATACAGTCCTTGGAGCAGTAACAGTTGCTTAAAACAGTCCTTGGGGAGATTTTGCTTTTTTCAAAGAAGACCGGGCTCAGTGAGAGAAGTGCACCTCACCAGTCCTGGGATCTCCTAGAAACACTTGCAATAGGGTTCTGTGGTCATTCCAGAATTAAACAGTTGTCCAAATTAAAATGAACTTTGCACATATAAACAGAATAGCCTGTCTTCAATCTGAACAAAAAATAACACAATGTTGTTAACATACACTCAGAAAACACTAATTCAAGGTCCAATGTCAGCCATGCAAAAAACCTCTTACCACAACAATAAAAGAAGCACTTCAGGAAGTCTTATTTCTCAGACGTATTTTAATTGCTACAGTCTTTCCACACATCTGTCTTCATTGTACACATTACAGAAAGAGAGATAAGATGTAATGGGTACAGTTTAATTAGCCCAAAACTTTATTGTCTCATCTCTCAAGCACAATCCAACAACACATCACACCATGCAAGTTAACTTCTTTCCATTGCTACCACTGGTTTGGCCCTTAGCCTGTCCCTTCCCAGCCCAGGTCTCAGTTCTGCAGAAAGCCAACACATAAGCCACAATTAGCCAGTTAATAGACTGCTGGATGCCAGTTTCATACTGGGCAGATACCACATTGTCACATCATGTAACAAATGTCTTCCTCCTAATCCTACTGTGTAAGAAAGAGGAAGTCTGACTCCATTCTCCTGACCAGTCCCATGCTGCTCTCTTTACCCAGCTCCCAGACATGTAAACCCTGTTCATATTTGTCTGTAGAATACATTTTTATTCCTATCCTATTTTAAGGAACCACAACAGCTCCTGGAACAGCACAGGTTGCAATGACATTGTGTTGACAACAGATGAAAAACAGGCATCAAGTGAGGGAGCACAAAGAAGGGTGGGTGAGTCTTGCCCTCTCCACTTGAAATTTAACATGCCTGCTAACCTGATCCTAGCTGGAATCCTTCAGCCCTCCAACATCAATAGTATATTCCTGAGACCAGTGCCAGCCTTCTAATGCAGGTTACAGAAGATTACAATCTATTCCTTTTTCCATTTTTTTAAAAACTGTATGCCACAAGAAACATTGGACAATTGCTGCGGTCCAGTCTTCTAGACCATCCTGCAACTTAATTAACCCTGAAAGGACAGATGAGAGAGAGAGGAAACCATCATAAAATTCTACTAGTTGAGGAAAAAAAATAAAAATACTAAAACTGCTAATACAGTCTGAGCTACCAGGATATTAACTGGATCTTTCTACGGTAACAATTTTCAATGGAAGATGTACATTGCCTCATCATATTGTCATAAAATATTCCACAAACATAAAAGCCTTTCATGTGCCAGCTTTCTAGAATACAGTCTGATGACTAGCTAATGAAGACATACCATAAAAAGAAAATAAATCTCTCTTCAAGGCAGTGCTGAAGCTTTTGTCACTAACACGTCTGGTTGCCAGTGATATAGCTGCTATGCAAAGCAACCACTTCCTGACAGGTCCATCATATTTCAGACATTTCTGGCACCAGGTGAAAGAGTTAAAAATTAAGACAGATTAATTTGCATTATGTTATTGAAAGGCTGATAATGAGAGGAGTCAAAGCTAAGCCTGTGTTCCTGCCCAAGCCACAGCATTTTAAAGTCTCCAGTTAACGTAAGCAACTGGATATGTAATTTTTACATAATTCCACTGCAAGGATCACACGATTTCTGAGGCCTAGAATATTCTTTTATATCTTTGATCTAAACTAACAGTCACAAAAGAAAAAGATGACAATGTATATCCTTAAGCTTATAAAATGTGGACAACTGAGGTTAATACCGGTAGTCAACAACTTGAAATATAAGCAGGCATTTTATATTAAAGTTTTGTTTCTTTTTCTTTTTTTCCATCTTTGGAAAGCCTGAGATACCACTGGCATGCTCCAGCAATTCTATCCCAATTATGTTTCCTTCCATTTTACCTGCCTTCTCACCTGTGTAAAGCAATTAAGAAAGACAGTGAAGTGAAGTGGGTTGTGGTACTAAAAATATGTTGATAATATTCAAGTTTCTTTTTCATTGGACTGAGGATCTCTGCTTGATTTGCTTTCTCAGTGGGAAGGTCATGGATGAGAACAAGTTGACTGAGGTTCGATCTAAACCAGATGGATCTACCAGGTATGAGTAACCATCTTAGGGGCATGAACATTTGACATCTGCTGCTATTATTAAGAGGATAAACCACATCTGTTGATGAAATTTACAGGGATGCTTTGGAATTCCTGAGGGCACCTGGATATATCGAGTAACAATCAGTAAATGGGAAATATAATTTTTAATATTTTTTTTTTACTATTGTTAGTGGCAGTCAGCTCTGGTTACACCAAAAATTGCTTCTACATTCCCTTACCTTCGGGAGGAATTTCTTCTAAAAATATCTTAATTTGAAGTCAAGGTACTTTGCATTTGACAAATAACTGACAATTCAGATTTACTTTGTCCTAATGGCATAGTATCATTTACTACCACTCTGAATTGTAAAGGGTGATGCAAAGATGCGGTAAAATGGTACTTAACAAATTCAAGGTAACTGCCTTTAAAAAGCATGGTGGGAATTTTCTTGGTTTTATCTATGAAATGAGCACACATATCTAGTATATTTGCACTTGTCTAAGCTTATTTCCATTGAAACCACTGGCTACATTACCATCAACTGTAAGGATATAGGACTCAGGCTGGCAAAGAAACTTCAAGAAAAATTAAACCACGTATTAAACTATTAATCACATCAATGGCAGAACTGATAAGTATCAGTGACAAGGCTGAAAGATCTCCAACTAAGGAAAACAACATAAGCTTACACTACTCTAGTAGTCTTTAAAACTACCTATGAGGTATGCTTTCCATCCCAAAATGACAGTATTCTTTAGGAGACTCTTCAGTCTCTACGATTGTCTTCTACAATTTGGAAAATAACTAAGGTTAGTTTACACTTTCAACATCAGCCTACATTGGTACTTTTTTTCTACTTAGGAAAAGTAAAGTTTTGAACACCAGAAGGAGGCTTGAAATAATTATTTGCTGTTGCACATTTAATCACTAATGAAATGACAGCATTAGTGCTGTCCAGTGCACACACATATGTGTGTGTGGTCCTATGATTAAACAAAATCTTTTACAAATTGAGCTAATATGCTGCATGTGCAGCATCAAATACATTCCTACTTCATTTGGTCAATAAGGATTTATTGGAGAAAATTCATGAAAATTACGACAAATCCACTGTCTTTCACACTGTTGTTTTTTTAAACTCAAAGAAAAATCCAACAATAAGCTGCTAGCTGCAAAAATCAACATCTTCTTTCCTTATTTATTCTGACATCCATGCCCCATAGCTGCTAGTAAGTACTATATGAAGAGTGACACACACCTCCTTAATTGGATTATTTTTGCCTCATTGTGTCAGTTGTCTAACTCCAAATGTTCTTTCCACCTCCTGAAGATACAGACTGACCAACACTTGGCTAATTCATAATCTCTCAGTTCATAGTTGTATAGAAAGACAGCTCAAAACAGAAGAAAGCCTCAAGCTCTCCCAGTTCCAGTTCCCTTCCCAAAATTGCTAGATACAAATCAAATGTCAACATACTACACACTTTGTGACTAAGAAAAATGTGGATAGGTAATGATGTGATTCATTATTGTCTAGCTGTAGTTACACAGTAATGCAATTTCACAGTTTTCAAGGAGCTATACGCACTATCCAATTGGAGAAAAACTCCACCTCATTGAACTAGTTCCTATGTAGGAACATATATTCTGAAAATTGACTAACATTCACTATATTAAGACATACTATCTTCATAATTATTTTTGTTGTTGTTGTCATTATGGTTATTGCTATTATCATTATCTCTCCTTCCTCAGCTTTCAAGTATTTGCTGCCTCGCATATCTGTTCATCCATGTACTAAATTCCAACAAAATCCTAAGTCTTACAGCAGTGAGGTTAAGAAATAAAATTATGGTGCCTAGGTTCAAAAAAAGCATGGTAAGGCCTGACAGGAATGTTCCAGTAGTACAAAGAAATTATTAACAGTTTAAAAACATTATCAATTAACCGCAAATTATGTATAACCCCAGATCTATTATTTAAATCATAAGGTGAGATAAATAACATTTATGTACATGAAGCGTGATTATTTGTGTCTTCATTATTGTGTCTCCTTATTGCTCTCTACAACTACCTAAAGGGAGGTTGTGGAGAGGAGGGAGCTGGCCTCTTCTCCCAAGTGACAGTGGACAGGACAAGAGGGAATGGCCTCAAGATCCACCAGGGGAGGTTCAGGCTCAACTTAAGGAAAACATTCTTCACAGAAAAGGTCATTAGGCACTGGAATGGGCTGCCCAGGGAGGTGGTTGACTTGCCTTCCCTGGAGGTGTGTAAGGTGCGCGTAGATGAGGTACTGAGGGGCATGGTTTAGAGATTGGTAGGAATGGTGGGACTCGGTGATCTGGTGGGTTTCTTCCAACCTGGTGATTCTATGATTCTTTTTTTTTAATATAAAATAATGTGAAGATAAATCCCACTAAGAGTAATCCGTAAGAAACAGAACTATGCTCATAACTTCTTGTAAGTAGGGGAAAGAAGGTTAAACTATGCTTGCATTGGATTAAACAAGCACATTATTCTCCCCCAAGCTTCACCATAAACCTTAATCTCTGACTCTCTGGGAAGAAATATCTGTCCTGAAGCAATCTTATTATTTCCTTCCTATTATATTATCATAGGATCCAACGCAGCTAGATTGCAAAGCTCATAGGCAGAAAAAAAAGCATAAAGTCTTCACTACCTTGGCTAGTTTTGCAGTTCGAGTTGTAACCACTTGAGAAATTAAACTGCAATCAGCTTGTCAAACTTCTGACTTGAAAGACAATATCCTTGCAGCCAACTGTGCCCTAGGGAGGCTGCTTCACTTTCTCTGCTGTATGGGAATAAAACATATGCACAGTTCTTTGCTTATCACATGACCAAACTGCACTATGTATGTGCCATACAATAAATCCAGTACTTCTGAAAATGCACAGAGTACACGCAGAAGATTCAAAGCTTCCCTAAAGAACTGACATCGTCATTTAATGCAGAATACATGCAAGTAGATCACAGTATTGTCTCCTGAAAGCTGGCTGCCATCACCAGAACACCTTTCTGGCTGAAAGCTTTGTGCTTGCCAAACCCCTTTCTATCATCTACAGTGGTCCCGGCCGACTGGGGAAGTTCCACTGGACTGAAGGCTGATGTTGTGCCCATCTACAAGAAAGGTTGCAGGTAGGATCCAGGGAACTACAGGCCTGTCAGTCTGACCTCAGTGCCAGGGAAAGTCATGGAACAGGTGATCGTGAGTGCTATTGTGAAGCACATGCAAGAGAACCGGGTGATCAGGCCCAATCAACATGGGTTTACAAAAGGCAGGTCTTGCCAAACTAACCTGATTGCCTTCCATGACAAGGTGACCTAATTACTAGATGAGGGAAAGGCTGTGCACATGGTCTTCTTGGACTTCAGTAAAGCCTTTGACAGTTTCTCACAGCATTCTGCTACAGAAACTGTCAGCCTCTGGCCTGGACAGGCACACACTTTCCTGGGTGGAAAACTGGTTGGATGGCCGGGCCCAGAGACCGGTGGTAAATGGTGTTAAATCCAGCTGGAGAACAGTCACATGTGGGCTTCCCCAGGGCTCAATGCTGGGTCCAGCCTGTTCAATGTCTTTATCAATAACCTGGATGAAGGCATTGAGTGCACCCTTAGCAAGTTGCAGATGACACTAAGCTGGGTGGAAGTGTGGATCTGCTGGAGGGCAGGAAGGCTTTACAAAGGGATCTGAACAGGCTAGACCATTGGGCAGAGTCCAATGGGATGAGGTTCAACACGGCCAAATGCTGCGTCCTGCACTTGGGGCACAACAACCCTATGCAGAGCTACAGACTGGGAGAAGTCTTTCTAGAAAGCTGCCTGGAGGAGAAGGACCTGAGGATGTTGGTTCACAGCAACTGAATGTGAGCCAGCAGTGTGCCCAGGTGGCCAAGAAGGCCAATGCCACCCTGGCTTGTGTCAGAAATGGTGTGACCAGCAGGTCCAGGGAGGTAATTTTCCCTCTGTACTCAGCACTGGTGAGGCTGCTCCTTGAATCCTGTGTTCAGTTCTGGGCCCCTCACTACAAGAAAGACATTGAGGCTCTGGAGCATGAACAGTGAAGAGTAATGGAGCTGGTGAATGGGCTGGAGAAAAAGTCTTATGAGGAGTAACTGAGGGAACTGGAGTTGTTTGGCCTAGAGAAGAGGAGGCTGAGGGGAGACCTTATTGCTTTTTACAAGTACCTGAAAGCAGAGGAGGGTGCTGGCCTCTTCTCCCAAGTGACAGGGGACAGGATAAGAGGGAATGGCATCAAGCTGCACCGGGGAGGTTCAGACTGGATATCAGGAAAAAAATTTTCACAGAAGGGTTCATTGGGCACTGGCTGCCCAGGGAGCTGGTTGATTCACCTTCCCTGGAGGTATTTAAAAGATGGGTAGACGAGCCACTGAGGGACAGGGTTTAGTGATTGATAGGAACGATTGGACTCAATGATCCAATGGGTGTTTTCCAACCTGGTGATTCTATGATTGTATGAAAACTCTCCAGACAGTAAGTTCATAATATCTGGAGAGAAGGAATCATTCAAAAGCCACAGGAGCCTGTTATTTGTCCCAATTTGTCACAATCCATTGATGTGCTTAGTCTTCAGGAAAGACAGAAAAAAGGACTGAGGTGCCATACTCAGCCCATAAACTGCCTCCAGACACCCAAGTTACTTGTAGGAAAGAAATTAATGAAAACAAGTTGAAAAGAAGCTATCCATAGCTCAGCAGCACTACCTGGAGAGACTGCACACTTAAGCAGCCCAGTATAGAACAAACTTGATGTTTATTCCCCTGCATTGGTACAAATGACAGAACCATGATCTGGTGAATTTTCTTTGAGGTTTTACCTGTAACTGGATTTTCCAATAAGAACAAAAATATTTTCAACCGCATTTTCACTGAACTACAAACAAGAATAATTAACCTTTTTAAAAAATAATTCAACTGTGCAGCTAAGAACAGAAATCAAAAATATTTACAAACAACTCTTCCTATGCCTATTGTATCAGTTCTCTATTTCCAGCCTTAGTTTCAACTGTGTCACAGTAAAATCTACAATCCTCCCTATTCCTAGATAATTTCTCTTCTAAGCATTCTGTGCTTGCTGGACATCATCTACCTCTAGTTTTCTCCTTTCAGAAATTCTCTGTCTCTTTTAGTTCTACTGCAAGTTCTGGAGCCATGCCTTCCTCGGGGATCTCAGCCACTTACCAGGGAAGTCACTGCCTTTGCAAGCTTGAGTCAAGTCCCTTCTGTTCTAAAGGAACATGATGTAATATACAACCCAAGAAAAAACAAGGCAACAAGAGAATGAAAAAACAAGGAGGGGAGGGAGGGGTGGAGTGAAAGATGCATTCCTTTTCCTGCATTGTTTTTCATACATTAATATCTTTAGAGAATTTTGCTGTCATACCTCTTTGACATTCTAAAGAGACATTTGGTGAAAATACAGTTCACAGTAGTCAACAGAAGTTTGATAAAAACTTTGAGCTGGGGTTGTTCCCCAAATCCGGAAATATCTGATACTCTTTTTGGTGGGTGAAAATGAACATGTGATTCTTTTTAATCAAAGATGAAAGGAATAGGAATCTACTTTCAAGTTTAAAGGGTCTGCACACCTTTCAACACCCCCAGTTCTCCATCTTCGTGTCCTATGACCTCTTGGACATTAAAAGACTAAAACAGGAGTACAACTAGGGATGGGATACCAAGTCCACAGCACTCATCAACTTTGTCGACAAAGTCTGTATGAGCACAGTGTTCCTGCATGGCTGGAGATCTAGCTGAAATCAACAGAGGGTTTTTCATGGACTTCAAAGGTTTTTAGAATATTAGGCCTTATAAAGGCTTAGTTGTGGGAAAGGTCAAAAAATGAAGATCCTTGGTGTAAACTCCTAGACAGTGCTTTTTTGGTACAACGTTTACATTTGCTAGGCACAGACTGCTTAATATCATTATGAACATGCCTTTGTTCTGTTACATTATATTTCTGATAGTCATTAACCATTTTTTCAGTCTTTGAAAATATGGATTCTAAATAACAGATTTTTTGTTTGTTTGTTTATAGGAGTTGGATAAGTACACAAATCTAGATAAACACAGAAAGTAAAAATTCACAAAGATTAGTCAATGGAGGCCTAGGACAACTCTCCACAGCCAACTTTCCACAGGACAACTCTCCGCGGGAAGCCTCAAACCCCTAATTCTAATGCCAACCTTAAAACCTAACCCTCCCCACACAGAATTGACCCCATGGAGAGCTGGACATGTAGTGTTGTCCCACAGGGATGTCCTCTGCAGAGAGCTGGCTGCTGTCCCTTTCCACTCAGTGGAGGTGAAAGACCAGTATGTGAATAATAATCTCCATGCATGGATACACAGAAATTCAGCGCTTGCACTTAAGAACCTTGACCTTTAAAATTACAAATGTTCAGTATCTGGAAAATCAGTCCGGTTCTCAAACTGTCTCAAAAATGTATTATGTTTGGGGTTTTTTCCTTATAGGACACTTACTAAACCAAGCACATTGAAATACAGTTCAGAGACTAGTTAGACACAGGGAAAACCCATATGCACAAAATGAATAATGTTTTAATCATAATTTTAAGGTAAACACTACCTAGTTTATATCATTTCACTCTCTAGTAAGAGGATATACGTTTGAATGGAAAAGGGAATTACATTTTAGAACTCTCAGTGGTTTTCTTTCTAAAGTTTTCGAATGTTTTTCAAAAGCAACATCTCTTCCCCCTTTCCAACACAATCCTGTAATGGTAAAACTATGCCAATGTTTTGCATACATTAAACATCTGCTCAAAACATTTTAGCAATGTTCATATTGATTCTATTGCATTTGGTATCAGGTACATTTACCAAATTAAAAGCAATTCTGATTTCATTAAGAGAAGCAAGATAGTATGAAGAATTTTATTTTTTTTTTAATGTGTAAGCATCCACAAGTAAAATGTGAGAAAATGATCTCAGCAACTCTTATTGTCCAATACAATTGCTCACCATTACCTTACATTTTCATACAGTTCACTTCTACTGTATGTAAAGCTCCCACTTGGGGCACAGCCCAACAGTCACAACTTGGGAAAACAGTGGTCAAAGTTAAGGTCCCAAATCTGAGAAATCATAACTGAGAGAAAACAATGACCAAAGCTCTGTAAACCATGCACTCACAACAACTGTGCAAGCCTTTGCTGATGCCAAAGTGATTTGAATTTAGTCACAAGACAGTGAGCGCAACTCCCGCTGAAATCAGTGAGGTTCATACTGGATCTGGATACCACTGCAAAGACTAACTGTGGCTCAGTTCCACAATACAGGGAAAAATGCGGGTGTTTTCACTAGCTGAAACCATCATTATTCAAAACAAATCTTTCATCTTCAAAGTTTTTCATAAGATTGTGTTAGAAGATCTGTGTGCCTCTCATTCATGACAGCAGTTCTCAATAATAAGAGTACACCAAATGCCAGAATAATTATCCAGATCACGTGACATTTGAACAATAAAACAGAAGAATGATTGGGAGTTTTAACAAGTTTTGAGAAAATCACAGAGTAATGACAAATGTTAAATTTGTCTGTAGAAAGAAATTAACAGCAGTGTGCTTTATGAGGCTATATGACATATGAAAGTCAGAATCATTTAATGCAAGGACTATTTTTGGAAAGGAAATGGCAGCACAAGCAGATGGCACACATTTGCTAACTTACATGTAGAAAAGATTGCGAGCATATCCAAAAAGATATAAGCAAACTCGGTGCCTGAGTAGCCTATCCATTGGAACTGAAACATTTCAGGAAAACACAAAAAATCTCTACTATATCTCGATACAAAAGTACTACAGTTCTTTTCAAAATATTTAATGAAAAGCAATTTAGGGTTCTGGAATTATTCAAGACACTTAAAATAAATAGTTTCTTCATTACCTCCATCTTGTCTACAGTAGAGCACAAAGAGGCACATGCACCCTACACTTTCAGCCTTCTCTACAGCCCAGCCTGCATCTGGAATCGATTGCAGATTATTGCAGGTGCAGTCACTTTAGAGTTACAAGCAATTTGAAGGCAGATGTGCTGGCATGTAGACAACTAGCTGCCTGACTTGTAGGTAAATCTGGTACTGGATATCTAGAGGTAATCACTTGCATGCTATTTGCTTGCAGATATAAAATCTGAGAACTTTTTATTATTTATTGAAAAGGATTGCCTGTTTTCGCTCAAAAATTTCAATTGTTCTGACAGGCAACAGTTCATCTATAACAGTGAAAATAACCTCCTACCACCATATAGTCATCAGTCATTCAACATACTAAACTTTAAAGGCCTTATTGTTCCCTCTTATGAGGAATATATTGTTCCCTATTAAACATTATGCAACATGCAGATATGTTACATTGAAAGAACATTTTTCCACCCTTTCAAAAGCAACTTTGAGTTGGCCTTAGCTGGTCTAGCTTAGCACTAATTCCTAAATGGTAATTTTTAGTACATTGCTATTAGACTTATACTGACTCACACTTACGAGGGGGGATCTCTCAATAATTTCTCTTCACATATCATGAAACTGGCTTACCAATTGAGGATTGTTTACCCTGTACCAAAAGGATCAACTGCAACAATAGTACAGAAAACCTATGTGCCTAAGCTCATCCACACTGTTGCTAGTACATTTTTAAACAATAACTAACAGAATAAGCTTAAAGCAGTACCTTAGATTATTCAAGCAGCATGTGCAAATCTGGATCACACTATATGTATACATCCCAATGTACCTGGATTTCCCTCTTAAGAATAAAGAAATGAATTTGCTAAAATTCAATTTACTAATGAAGAATAAGAAAAAAAAACTAAAAAGACACCACAGTAAGATATAAAAATACTGGGGGAAACATCTGAAATGTGGATATAGCACTAGCATTTTGGTTTTAATGGACTGACAACCATAAGTGGTCACATATAAACTAAAGTAATAAAATGTAAATAGTTAATTAATGAAAATAGATTTAGAAGTAAGTAAGAATATTCAACGTGCATTTTATCTGCAAAATGTAACTACGATAGCGATTCCTCCACATTTGGAGTTCTGGGTCCAGTGCTGATGAGAAACTTAGTGGAGCAAGTCTAGCAAAGGTCCGCTAAGGTTAAGGGAATGTAGCATCCCTCACTTGAGAAGAGGCTGAGAGAGCTGGGATTGTTTAGCCTGGAATGGGAAAGGCTCAATTCTCATCAATATTTTCAAATAACTGATGGGAGGGAGTAAAGAAGACAGAGCCACACTCTTCTCAGCAGTGCCCAGTAACGGGAATGGGTAAAAGCAACAGGAAAAAAAATGAAACATGGAAATTCCATCTGCATATAAGAAATTACAGTGAGGGTGGCTAAACACTGAACAGGTTGCCAAGAGGTGCTGTCCAGCCTCAACTACTCTGTGATCCTGAGAGGCTACAGCCTTTCTCTGTCCCTGTGCTCTGATTCCATAGAGCAAACACAGCCAGTCAGTTTCACTGGTAACTATCCACAAAGCTCTTGCTGCTGCCACTCTTCCATCCTCTGGCACGCTCTACCAACCTCTCAGCTTCTGACTCAGTAAACAAGACTCCTCTACCTTAATTAACTTGTCAAGTTTCACATATTAAGCAGGAAGACATTTGAGAGGTCTGTAACAGATGGCAACTAAGACAAAAGTTCTATGAGTTCACAGGTCCAACCAAGCACTGCTCTCCATAACATTTTTATGCTGTACCTTCAGCCTATGTGCTTACACTGATGTTCAAGCTCTTGTTCACAGAGAAAACTTTCAATAATTGTATTTTCTGAACAGGGCTCAGATGGCTGGCAGCAGAAGTTAAAATGCAAACTATGTCTTCGCTCAACTTGAAAACAGAACACTAAAGGTCATTGACATGCCTTCTCCCCTAAAATGGAAGTAGTTCATCCACAACTAATGCCCCAGATAGGAGAGGCTACACCCATAGGCAGCAATGCAAGAAATTTAATCTCAGTCAACTAAAATGGTAGGCTATATAGAAAAGCCCTAGCTAAACTAATCTGAGTATTTAAGCCTCTTTTCCGGCTAGCTATATTAGGTCCCCATTTATATCCATACTCTTTTCAAGAATACAAGACTTGTACAGTAACTGCGACCTCATTTTCCTGAGGGCTTTACCTCCTGTACGACCTGACTATTAAGCTAAATTCATAAATAGACTTTGGGTACATCAAGTTAGAATTCTTGACATTTTCTCAGCTAAAATGCTGAGAAGGAAACAACCTTAAAGTAAAAACATTGAGGGAAAGAATGTATCCAACGACATCACCTTTCTTCACAACCTCAGTACCCAAAACCGCATGCTTCCTTGCACATGGGTTTCCAAATCTTGATGTTTCTTGTGGAGCCAGGCACCCTTTCAATCCTTTCTTTCATTCCAAAATAGAGGAGGAATATAAAGAAAGCTTTTGGATTCCTCACTAACACAGACACATATTCTTTTAGACAGAAGTTCAATGGGTACAACCTTGATTATGATACATGACTGTCAGGTTCAAATCCACATCTTCACTGTAGGCAGGCCACTTGGCTGTCATGCTCTTGGCTGCTACAAGAACATTTGTCATCATCCCCTGCTCCAGTGATTTGAAGAGAATTTTCCCAGAAACAAAGCACAGCAGTAGGAACTCTATTCTGCTTGTCAATGTAGTCACCCAAGAGCATGGATGGGTTCCAGTAACGCTCCAACAACTTCCTCATATGTGTTATGCAACAGTCATTGTAAAATCCCTGTCTTAACACCCAAAACAGCTAAAAGTGTGCATCCTAAACATTAGGCTAGAGAGACATGTTCTTTTTTCACTAGTCCTTCTGGTCACAGGTCAATGAATGCTTCATTCAGTGCTGCCCAGTGGCCCAAGTAATACAGTTTGGACAAAATTCTTTTTCTGTTATCTGCAGAAGCCCAAAGTGAGCTAAAGCTTAAGTTGCACACACTCCAAGAAGACAGAAGAGGTGTATGGGAGTCCCTGCATTCATAGATCGATCATTCACTACTGTGGAAGAAACCACTATGACCCATACTGTTTACATTTTTTGTTTGTTTGCTTTTCCTATGACAGGACTTTGTGTCACCATGTTTTTTGTGAAACTTAGCCTGTACACAAGCCACAGATAGGTGTAAGATGTACATATTTCATTGGGCTGTAATGCCCATGTGATGCGGTATGTCTTATATCGATCACAAGAGTCCTTTGGTGTAACCTGTATCATAATTCCCCAATGGTCCCAAAACTGGAAAACTCCTGGCCATAGAAACTTTGTAGCAAGAAGCAGGCATCTGCACCTCTTCAATGGACATTCTGAAGATCACAGACTTTTGATTTTACATGACTAATTCTTCTTGTAACTCATATTAATAGCCTACATGGAAAAGAAAAGTAAATTATTTACTTATTCGTCCTGTGTATTGGTTAAAATAATTTCCAGCTGAGCATGCACATTTAAAACAGGTTTAGAACTGCTCCCCAAATGTCAATTAACAGAGAGATTCTTTTTTTAAAAGAACACCTCTCTTGACCTTTTCAGAAATAGGGGTGGTAAAGAAAAAATAAGTGAAAATTCTCCAATGGTGAAAATAAATTAGAGTCTCTGTGAGCATTCTAGAAATTTGAAAAAAAATCAGTTGGCATTCAATCAAGGGAGACAGCAGGTATAGAAATAACTCTGATTTCCTATTCATACTTCTTGGCCCTCGTTCCCTGTAAAAGGTCATTAGTGATAAGGGTTGGGTACCATGAACTATGTGAAATGAACTCTTCTCTGAAGTGTGTGGGGTTCCCGTTCCCATGAAGCACCCTGCTGCTGTCTCCCTGACCTGCATTGCTGAGGCTGTATCTGAAGCAGGGCTGGGAAATGAGCGGGTCAGCCTTCTTACAATTCTTGTGCTAACTGGAAGACTCTTGAGTTCATTTCTGCTCCAGTTAGGACAAGCTACTGTTTAGTTCGCTTCAAAGGTTGAATCAGATTACAAGATAAGTGGGCACCTCTGAAATGAAAAGAACTCTAGAAATCGCTACCGGTTGAGATGAAAGGAGGAGGGGGCGTGTGGAAGGAGGGAGGTGGCAGGAACATCATATCCCTTGGCCCTCACAGAATAATACAGCCCAGATCTACTTGTCCCACAGTCCACGGTGTATTATCAGTCTCCTGTGAGAACATCAGAAGCTTGCTGTACTCTAAAACTCTCCTCCTTTCCCTCGTTAAAAGACAATGGGAGGCTTAACTTTTATAAACGAGGGCACTTTATCTTCCAAACATTACAGCCGTTTCAAGTCTAGTGGGAGTTTAATCCCTGATAATTTAGATAAATCACTGCGTGTGCTTTAGCAGGTTGGGGTTAAAACTCAAAGATTTTCAACTGATTAAGAAAAAAAAAAAAACCACCAGCCAGTTATCAAGTCCTAACTGAGCAACTTGCTTCTTATTTCACCTCGGCTAATTAAAACATAATCACTATTCCTTGATAATATGCATTCTGTCAGCAGTTCTACGTCGGAAAAGAAATCTTGCCAAGAAAACACACACACACACAAAAAA
>WAAB01002732.1:26087-44252 GCA_013389865.1 Piaya cayana
AAAAAAAAAAAAAAAAAAAGCCTTTCACCGAGAATTGGCTTCATCTAAACTGCCTCTTTGGCCACTGAAACTGTAAAACAAGTAACTTACAACCGTTTGACAACGCAATAAAAAATACTAATCCCTCCCCAAGATAATGAACTGGTTTAATGGGCTCCGTCCTTTCAAGCCACCCGGCGAGGCGGAGACCACGGCGGCAGCGAGAAGCCTCGGCCGGGCAGGGATGCGGGAATCCCGAGCACCGATGGAGCAGGGATGCGGGAATCCCGGGCCCCGGCGGGGCAGGGATGCGGGCAGGGCAGCCCCTTCCCCACCCGCCCCGGGGTTAAATTCCAGGTGTCTTTAGCCCCAGTCCGGTGACAGGCACCGAACGGCTCCTGCTGCCGCTGAAGCGAACGTGTTAAGCTTTCTTTCTGCACCGACTTTTTTTTTTTTTAAATCAGGTTATCCTCAAGTATCACCCAGACCTCCCTTTAGTGCTTTACCCCAAGTATCTTCCCGAGTGGTTCCGATGTTTAGCTGACTGGAAAGCACGAGGCAAAGCGGTCCCGGCTCGCTCCCCCGCGCCTGGCAGGGCTGAGCCATCCCGAAAGGTGGAGGTGGCTCCTTTCCCACGCGGGGGGCCAGTCCTTAAAGAAGGGGCTCGGGGGAGCTGGAGAGGGAGGAGTGCTGGCAGTTAGCGAGGGTTTCCATCACTTCTTCAGGGTCGACTCGGTTTAATACTTCCTCAATGTAAAACAGGTGGGGAAGGGAGAAGGGGAAAGTGCGTGTATAAGAAGACGGGGAAGGACAGGCACATACACGCCGTGTTATATCGCTTCCAGCGTTGCTTCCAGCGCGGGTCCCGCTATCCCTCATTTCATTTTATGCCCCGCAGTTCTCCAGCTCCTTCAGCCCCTTTTCCCCCCACTTCCATCCCAATTCCCGTCTCCTGTCGGTCAGAGACGTGCCCTTATCCAGAACAAGAAGCGTTATCCCCACCCTCACCTTCCAGGAGGTGGGAACCAAGTATCAGGCGTTCCCCATCACCACCAAAAAAAAAAAAAAAAAAGCTCAAACTTTCCCACCGGGCCGGTTGTGCCGAGCGACACCGGGATCGCCCCGACAGGGCTCGGGAGCCGCCGGGAGGCAGCGAGGAGCCCCCGGGCGAGCGGCGGGCACCCCGGCCGGGACCCGCGGGGCTCGGCGCTGCCCACCTGCCCGGATCGGCCCCCTCCGGGACGCCAGGAGGCTGGGCGGGGCGCGCCCCCCACCCCCGCCCCGGCCCCTACCTGGAAATGCTTGAAGAAGGCGGAGATGCGGGTGATCTGGAGGCTCNCAACTCTCCTCGCCTCTCCCCCGCCCGCCCCGGCGCGCAGCCCTCCCCCGCCCGCCCGCGCTATTGGCTGAGCCGGGCGGCCCCGCCGCGGCAGGCGGACCCCGCGGCTCCCGCGCCCGGAGCGCCCCGGCCGGCGCTGCCTGATGCCTGGGACCCTCCACTTCCACTTTTCTTGTTTCATTTTACTGTGTTTTATCTGTATTTTTTTATTCCTACGGTCTTTCATTATTTTTTTATATTCGTACAGTCTTTTTTTAATTTTATTTTTACAGTCTTCTATTTCGTCCTTTTTCCTAGAAAATCCCACAGATCTGGGAGTCGAGAAGGCAGAGACCTAGTGGGAGGTGTCCCTGCCCATGGCAAGGGGGGTGAAACTAGAAGATCTTTAAGGTCCCTTCCAACCCAAAACATTCTGTGGTTCTGTGGCTCTATGTTTCGCTCATTTCATGATTCTGTGTTTCTGTGATTCTAGGATTCAATGTTTTTATAATTCTGTTTCTATGTTTCTATAATTCTATGATTCTATGTTTCTACTATGATACTATGGTTCTGTGATTGATTCTAGGATTACCTGTTTCTGTGATTCCATGATTCTATTTTTCTATGATTCTACGTTTCTGTGTTTCTACGATTCTGTTTTCCTATGATACTATGTTCCTGTGATTCTACAATTCTATTTTTCTATGGTTCTGTGTTTCCATGATTCTAGTCTCTGAAGCTTGGTGTTACAGCCAAACATCGCAGTGAGCATTTGTCCCAAGGTGAAACCCACAGTCTCCTCTGAAGAGTTATTTAAAATAAAAATCTACAAGTAATTAGTCCTAATACCTCTGGGTAATAGCTGTTAAGTTAAAACAGTGCCTTGAGCTTTAACATGTCTACTATACAGCATGCAGCAAACCAAGATCCTTTCTCTCTCTGCACCTTCAGTTCCCAGGTTGGGAGCACACGCCGCAGTATGTAGCACAGAGGTTAGGAACCACATTCCTCGCCCTGAGTGTGCTGTGCGGGCTCCTCCCGTTCCAAGTATGCGCTACTGGAAAGATGAAGTGGATCTTTTCTTGTTGGAGCCTGTGGTTGAACCTTCTGAACTTTGAAATCCCAAGGTTGTATGAAATAAGTGGTCTTCAGGCCGTGTCAGGAGTTAATGCTAGATTCATTACTACTCTAAGGAGTAGTTTAATGTGGTTATCAAACCATTTTTTAAACTGACTGCAGGAGTCTTCTTTACTGGAACAAGTTTTAGCATAACTGGAGTGCTCATTTGAAAAGTCAACTAAAGTCTGGTCAAAAGAAGGCAAGGTGTATGGCCAGCCTCACTTGCACTAATTTTATGTGTCTATAATGCCTTTCTTCATGGATGTTCTTATGTCCATAAACATGAAATAAAGCATATTCCCCAGTGTCATTATTCTTACTACACTGTATCCATACACCCATATATATCAGGAAATCAAAGTATGAAAAGGTGTGTTAAATCTAAACTAAAAAAAGCTGTAGTTAAATTCTAGTGTTAGACTCTAGCCATAATTTTACTAGTTTACTACAAAAAAGCACAGATTAAAAAGAGAGTTTTTGTCAAAAGTCTGGATAAAATACAAATATAATAGGAAGCAAGACAATTTTAGTTTAGATACTACTTTGCACCTTACAGTGGCTCTTGTCAGCTGACCAGAAATCTTCACTTGAAAGATGTCAGTAAGCTATATTCCTGCAAGTGTTAACAAATTGAGATGACAGTTCACACTCCTTGAGGGAGTGCAGCTGTCAGAAGAGGAGGTCACCTGCCACCATATCCTGGCACAGAGGTTGCTCCGCTGCTTGCACTGTGTAAGCACACTCCTCCAGCTATTTCGGAAGTGCCCTCGTTAGGCAAGTAAGACCACATCAGCTACCCTCTAAAAGTCTTCATCTTTGGAGCTAGAGAAAACACATACCTCTTGCAGGGAGCAGAGGTCATAAGTGGCTCAGAAATGCTGTTCCCAATTCTGACTGATTTCTTGCCTCTAGGGAATTAGCCTAACCCAGCATCTCTGTATTTTAAAAGAAAAAAAACAAAAACAAAAAAACAACAACACCCAAACCACATTATAAAACAGCACAGAAATAAATTGACAGTCCTAGCAATATTGTGACAAATAATGATGAGCCCATTCAGACTTCAACATTAAGTTCAGGAGTTACCAGTTTCAACTGACTTACTTTCAAATAGGTTTTCTTAAGCCTTGACAAAAAAATTTGTAACTATTTCTTGCCTTGAGTCAGGAAAAGAAAATTGCTTCACTGATTCATAGTGTTTACAGGTACACCAAATACTTTCAACTTTTGACGTATTTTAGCAGATTATAAGAACTACCTGAAAAAATGCGTAACTATCTGTAGATTAGATGTAGATCTAGAGAGGGCAGGTGGTTCTATAGATATATTCCTTCCATGTTACTACTAGTGCAATTTACATTGTACATTATAAACCCCAGCTTTAAGAAGAAGGGTACAAATCCTGGTTTTTTTGTTTTATAAAGTCTGGTAGCAAAGGGCATAGAGCCCTTAATAATTTAGGAGTTCATGAAAACACAGTTTGCTTGGTTGTTTTTGTTTGAAAGGTCATGGTTACAGAGATCATCAGCATAGACTGTGAATTCCTTTTTAGTGAGGGCTGGCTTGGTTAGCACACAAAAGACCGGCTGTTCAGTTCCAGTAAAACTGTATTCACACAGGTCCTGTTCCCTTACTTGGAGATTAAGAAACAGGCTCGGTAGCTCAAGAGTTTAGTAGGTAATTAAAACCCACTCTGGGCTAAATAGCCGATAGACTGAAAGACCAGATACACAGGTTTGTAAACACACTGATTTTAAAGAGGTTAAAAAAATGATTCAAAGCAACCAATCTTTAAAGATAATTACAATCCATAACCACATAGACATCACAGATACATAGTTGTGTATTTTGGTCACTTTTTTGTCAATAAATGAAATAACCTCTTAATAGGACTTGTAGAATTAGTACCGATAAGTCCTTCCAAATGCAGGCCATTTACCTTATGTTAAAAACACAGGGATTATTATCCTGCCTGTGCTTCAGAGCAGTCTGACAGCGTAAGAACAAGCCTTTTTGAAGACCGGCTTTGCGAAAGTCTGTGCTCTTTTTTTACAGGAGACAGCGCCACATGCTGGTTTTGTGAGGCGAGAGCTACTGGGCGTTGTACTGATTTATTTCTGTTTAATGAGTTGGTTTTAATCGATTTTTAAATTAAGATGACTGCATCTTAAGTAGTTGCTTCTTATCCCAGAGGAATTTACAACATTGAGTTGTAATTTCAGGCAAACAGATAAAGAAGATATAATTAATGGTAAAAATATTTATTGCTTTCATATAAACCACTGTATTCTAGCTAACTAATTTAGTTTACAATATTAAATAATCCTAATCCTTTACTCAGCCCTCTTCAGTTATACATGGCAAAAATTATTATCAGCCTGGGTACAATATAACCCCCTAAACCCTCTCCAGGAACTCTGTGTGCTGGGTGCTGTGTGCTGGTGCTAAGGTGACTGCTTACAAATAGAGGCAGTAAGGGCAATAAACACGATGAGCTGGAGATCTGTGTACAAATGCAGGGTTGCAGTATTGTCAGGATCATGGAGACATGGTGCGATGGCTCCCATGACTGAATGTTGCAATGGAAGGATACAGGCCCTTTAGGTAGGACAGGTTAGGAAGACAAGGAGATGGAGTTGCCCTTTATCTGAGAGAGCAGCTGGAGTGCAGGGAACTCTGCCTGGAGGTGGATGAGGAGCCAACTGAGCTTAAGGTTTAAGACTAAAATAAAGGTAACATTGCAGTTGGTGTCTACTAGAAGCCACCTGACCAGAAAGAACAAATGGATGATGCCTGCTACATCTTCAGCCACCCTGGAGCGCATTGTTGAAAACTTCCTGCTCTGAGTGATAGAGGAGCCAACAAAGAGACGTAGAATTCCTACCAACACGGAGGGGATCATTGGGGATTTGAGGGTAGACTTGGCTATAGAGACCACAATATGGTGGAAATCAGAATCCTGAAGACAGGAAGGAGGGTGAAAGATAAACTCACATCCCAGGACCTCAGGATTGCAGACTTACCCCTATTCAAAATTCTGCTTGGAATAGTCTCATAGGATAAGGTCTTGGAGTGAAGGTGGGCCCAAGAAAGCTAGTAAATATTTGAGAATCACCTCATCCAAGCTCAAGAGCAGTGCATCTAAATGAATGGGGAGTCAGGCGAAAAAAGGCAGGAGGCCTTCATGGATGATCAAGGAGCACCTAGCTCAAACAAAAATGGAAGCATACAGTAGGTGGAAGGAAAGACCAGCAAGCTGGGAGGAATACAGAAATATCATGCAAGCATACTTGGATGAATTTAGGAAAGCTAAAACCAAACTGGAATTGAATCTGGCTGGGAACATAAGAACAACAAGAAGGGTTTGTAAAAGTAGTTGGGAGGTAAGCAAGACTAGGGAAAATGTGGGTTCATTGCTCAACAAGACAAGGGACCTGGTTAGACAAGACATGGCCAAGGCTGTGGTACTGATGGCCACTTTTGCCCCAGACTTTATTAGGAAGACCAGCCTTCAGGAATCCCAGGTCCAAAATACCAGAGGAAGAGTTGGAGCAAGGAAAATGTAGCTTTGTTGGAAGAGGATCAGGTCAGGGTATACGCAAGCAAATTGAAGGTACTGCACAAATCTAAGTCCATGGGCCCTCTTTGGATGCACCCATGAGTGCTGAGGGAACTGGCCAATGTCATTGTGGGGCTACACTTGATAATCTTTGATTGATCATGGTCATTGGGAGAAGTACCTAAAGACTGGAGGAAAGCAGATGTGACTCCTGTTTTCAGGAAGGGAAAGAAGGAAGACCGAAGAAACTACGACTGATCAGCTTTTCCTTCATCCTTGTGAAGGTGATGGAGCATCTTATACAGAAATAAATTTTCAGGTACACTAAGGACAAGAAAATCATCAGAGAAAAGTCATGCTTGATCACTTTGATAAACTTCTGTGATGAAGTTACTGGCCAGGGAGATGAGGAGGAAGCAGTGGATGATGTCTACATGGACTTTGATGATATCTCCCATATGATCCTTATAGATAAGCTGTTCATGTTCAGGCTGCATGAGCAGACAGTGGGAAGGATTGAAAATTGGTTGAACGGTCAAGCCCAGAGGGTGGTGATCAGCAGTTCAGTCTTGCTGGAGGAGAGTGACTAGCAGTGTGCCCCAGGCATCAATACTGGGTCCAGTCCTGTTTAACATAGAATCATAGAACAGTTTGGGTTGGTCAGGACCTTAGAAATCATGCAGTTCTAACCCCACTGCCATGGGCAGCGACATGTCCCAGTAGATCAGGCTG
Organism: Piaya cayana; assembly: GCA_013389865.1. NCBI lineage: Eukaryota > Metazoa > Chordata > Aves > Cuculiformes > Coccyzidae > Piaya > Piaya cayana. The sequence continues at coordinate 32,795 of WAAB01002732.1, forward strand.
CCCAAGGCCCCATCCAACCTGCCCTTTAACACCTCCAAGGATGGGGAATCCACAACTTACCTGGGCAAAATGCTACAATGTCTCACCACTCTCATGGGAAAGAAATTCTTCTTTATATCTAGTCTAAATCTGCCCTNTATGAGATCTCGCAAGAGTGGAATAGAGGGGCAGAATCACCTCCCTCAACCTGCTGGCCACGCTTCTTTTGATGCAGCCCAGGATACATTTGGCCTTCTGGGCTGCAAGAGCACATTGTTGGCTGAAGGTGCACTTGATTTCTCTGTCTATATCATTGATGAAGACATTAAACAGCATAGGCCCCAGTACAGACCCCTGAGGGACACCACTTGTCACAGATCTCCATCTTCATTAATTTTCATTAATCACCTGGTTGATGGGGCAGAGTGTACCCTCGACCAGTTTGCTGATGAAACAAAACAAGAAGGAATGGCTGATTTGCCAGTGATCCTCAGAGGAAGCTTCAAACAATGAAGAAAACAATGTATTTTCAAGTGCATTTGNAATCACCTGGTTGATGGGGCAGAGTCTACCCTCTGCCAGTTTGCTGATGAAACAAAACAAGAAGGAATGGCTGATTTGCCAGTGATCCTCAGAGGAAGCTTCAAACAATGAAGAAAACAATGTATTTTCAAGTGCATTTGCCAAATAAAAAAAAAGCTGAATAGAAATCATTACTTAAATATTTACTTTGCAAACTAATTGCTTGCCATGGTCTTCATTGAAGTCTGCAGGTATTTTTTTCAGAAACACTTATTAAGTGCAGGAGTGAAACTTATATTTGAACTATATGGGCTTTTTGAAGAGCCGTAGTCTTATTTGTTTTGCTAGTGAATCCATGGCCAGATTATTACGTGTCCCACTTACTCTGCATGTTCAGTTCACTAGGATTCAGGACATACATGAGGAAGGTCATATGTATGAGATACACAATAATTCAGATGTAATACTATATGTATTTTTAATGTATTTTAACTGTACTTATAGGCTTGAGAAGGTTTGGGAGATGGCTGGCCTACCTTTGATTTCTCAATTCTTATTTCTTGCTAGCAGTAGTTGAGTTAAGAAACAGCAATATCTAGAACTTGGCTAGATACTGGTCTTTAATTTTCTGTCTGGGCTATGAATCCAGCCTGTCTCTGCTGTAGTTTGCTACTGCTCAAGGGTAGTTGAAAGTACCTACCATGGAAAATGAAATGATTTCGAAAGATGTCTCTCATAATCATTTCTTTCTGCAAGTAAAGTGATAGAAGCCAGAAAGAAGAATGAATTTGTGCCAGAAATTATGCCTTCCGTGGACAAATCCTCATATATGTGAATGGAGGATGAAATAGAGTTTCTTATGGCTTTGAACATTCCTTCAAAGACTGTATACTTGGGTCATAACTGCTACATAGTGCCTATAAGTGCCCAGAGGAGAAAAAAAAAAGTTACTCTGCAGCCATTACAACAGGAATGATGGGATAGCTTTAGATTCACTGGGCATTCTTCCCAGACATAAGAAGAAACATAATAGAAAGCACGAAGGCACTTTTTTTAAAATGTAAGAAATAAAGAATAAATGCCAACATCATTGGCTAACTATAAGAACTGGATTTTTTTGGTGTTGAACTAGAACCGAATATTCTGTGTCCATGCAGTGTGGAAGATAAGCTAATTCAGGAAAACAAAAAGAGATTGTTTTACCAGAAGTCTGGGAAAATACCCTTTACTTTGTTCTTGACAAATGAAAATTTCCTATTGTATGAAGAGCAGAGCAAAGAAGTCTCTGTGTTTTAGACAGCAAATTCTAAGAGTTTCGCTGCATGATTGGTTAGAAGGGGCTTAATATTAGAGACAGTGTTCCAAAGAATGCAGATTTAAACAAACTTCCATTTCCAAGACATAGAGATCAAAGCCTTAGAATCAAAGATGGTGTCCAAATGATACTCCTGAATAAGGTTTTGTCCACAATACTAAATGAAGGAAGACAAACCAAGAAAAATTATGAAGATATTGAACTTGAGATACCCATAAAAAAGGTCAGAGGCAAACCATGCTATTAGCTGAATGAACATACTTATTTCCTTCAAGGGGTTCTCATCTTCTTCAGGTTCACATAGAATAGGACAAAGCCAAGGTCTCACTTGCTCCAAATCTGTGTCTTCAACTTGTTTGCAAAATTAAGTTTTCCAATAAAGATATATCTTACTGGCATATTCCCAGCTTCCTCTTGTCACTTCAGTCATTTGGTCTGATTTCTTGTTCCAAACAGACCATAATTCTTTGTCTTGTGTTTTGTATATGCTATACTTACCTTCTGATAGAACTTCAACATGTTTTTAGACAGGCACTCTCTCTTTATATCAGAAAAGAAAACAATGTACAAATCAACACATCTTCAGGGAAGTTTTTTACTGCTTGGCTTACTTTAAAAGTGCATACCTTGTTTCTAGCCTGACTGCAGTATTTATTAATGTTTAGACATTGAACTTTTTTCCACCTTTTGGACAGATGGAGACTGCCTTTCATGTTGAAATCCACTTGAAGATAGATCAAGATCCATCTGAAGATAAATCTGGGTTATAATGGGAGGTTACTTGTAGACCACAATTATCTACTTTTATAAATTAACCAGACAGAGATTTGTTTGTGAGGTTTTGCTGTACTGGAGATTCTGTGAACCTTCTGGGATTTTCAGAAGCTTTCTGACTTTGAGGTGAGTAACTTTGGGCTGGGCATGGTATTCTAATAATGGTGTCAATACTACCATACAGATGTAATATGATATCTATAGTCCATGTTATTTGTCTTCACCTTACGTAGTTACGAGCTACATTAGTCTTAGACGCTATACTACACTAGGAACCCATGTTCAGCTGGTTGCTCAACAGACCCCAAAGGCTTTTACAGATACAGGCTTTCCAAGAAATATTTTCATGTCCTGTGACTGTGACCTACTTTCTGTGTTCCTAGATGTGCAATCTTGCATATGGCAGCATTAAAATGCATGATGTTTAAAAATGAATTCAAATTACTGAGTGATTCAGAATTCTCTATATATTATTTATCACTTAAGTCAATAATCATGTTATATGGAAATTTCATAAGAAGTTATTATATTATTTGCTTCTAGATTACAAATACACAAGCTAAATAACATTGAGTCAAGAACAGATAGCACTGAACTCATTGTTTTCTGTTATGATTTCCCCTTTACAATTAGTTTTGGAGATGGTATAGTTACCAAGATTTTTTTTTTCCCAGTCCGGATGACACAAATATTTTACACTGATTATTGCTGAATGTCAGTTTAGTTAGAAAGTCCTATAATAACAAACCAAGTGACATGCTTTTGATGTTGTCTTTGCCAATCAGATTTGTAATTGCCTCAAAAGACAATGTCAGGTTTGCTTTGTACATGTGTATGAAAAGTGTTTTCATGCATTTATTAATTCAATTTGCTGCCGTACTCACCATTGTAGTTTTTACTGAGGAGAGGCAGACCTATCAAGGTGAAGGTCCTCTTGGGCTAGGCCGTACAAAGCGTCAACCAATGTGTGTGGAGGATGAAAGGAATATGTTACACAATGATGAGAGTTCTTTTTAATTATCATCAGTCTTGAGCAGCTGTCCAGCCTGTTGCACAACACATACCAGTTTTTCTCAATTCACATCACACTTCAGTATCAAATGTTCCAGGTTGCCCAGGGAAGTTGTGGATGCCCCCTCCCTGGAGGTGTTCAAGGCCAGGTTGGATGGGGACTTGAGCAGCCTGGTCTGGTGGGAGGTGTCCCTGCCCACAACAGGGGGGCTAGAACTGCCTAATCTCTAAGGTCCTGTCCAACCCAAACCATTCTATGATTCCATGTCCTTTATTTGCACAATATTTAAGAAAACAGCATCCAAGATGACAGAACTACAACATAATGAATCTATCCTTTATAAATGTATCTGGCTAATAAGTAAGAAGTCTTAGTATTTCTGTTCAATGTCTTCAGTGACATTTTTTGTACAAAAAATAGCTAAAAGTAAGGTGTATAAAGGCATGGTGCATAAAAACATTCTGTGTTCCCCTGAATTAAGCTGAAACCTTTTGATGTGCTCTAGAGGTTGTCATTTACGCATTATGTCCTTCAACCTGAAATAACACCAAATGTGATAGAACCAAAAATGACAATTCAGAAGAAGCTGAACCTGCAAATTTGTTTTTACGGATTTTCTTGCTCTGTGTTGCAAATGTTAAGCTTTAAAATACTGAATAATTCAGGCTTCCATTGTTCACAGTTCTCTTTTCAAGGTTAATTAATTTTGAAATGAACAGAATGAAAATCCATAGCAATATCTTTGCCTTTATCCTGGATCTTTTATCAATTGTACTAAAACGGGTAAGTATGTACTTGTGCTTTTGTTTGTGCGGATAGACACATACGTGGAAACTCATTAGAGTAGTGAATGACCCCAGGTAGCTTGCTTTGTTCACCTCTGTTCACTTGGTGATAAATTCCAGAATGGTGCTGTCCTTTGTGCCTCTCAGAAGAGCAGAGAGGCTGGTGACAGTTGTATCATTCCCTGCTATACCAAAGCTTAGGAGGATATGACCAACTAGACAACACAAATGAGGGCATTGGTACTAATACCTACCTTGTTGTATCTGCAAATCTGATGTCTTTGTAAGAAAATACTTCAGTCAACTGTGCCAGTCCATCAGTCCTCAGCATGTATTGGTGCCTGGGATTCTTCCTCTTCAAGTATAATTCTTGTTATATTTCTTGAGGTTCCTGTTGGCTGCTTCCTCCAGCCTGCCTGGGTCCCTTTGGATGGCAGCCCTGGCCTCTAGCATATTTACAGTTCTCCCCAGTCATGAATAGAGTGCACTTCATCACCGCCTTTCAGTTAAAACTGAAAGGTTTCAGTGCAGAACCCTGTGGTATCCACTTGTCACAAGCACCCACACAGAGTGCTGCACGCTCGCTACTCTCTGATCCTGCCCATCCAACTAGCGATTTACCATCCAGACTGTGATGGCCTAATTTGGCTAAAAGAAGAAATTATTAAAGGTTTAGACAGACATGCAAAATGAGCCTATCAAAATGTGGGCTAATCTGTCCCCTACACTAGTAATCAGAGTTCCCTCAGATCACCTCCAAGGGTGATGTTGAACTCTTAAGCAACATAGTTGATATATCTGATTTGTCTTTACAAATGTCACTGAGCAGATGAAATTTGGTAACTTGCCCAGTATCGGTTTATGTATTTATGGGTACTCATCAGGACATCACCGGCAAGAACTAGTAGTTAGAGGAGCTGCCCATTTTGTCTCATCTAAGAGAAAAAACTGATTTTTTCACAATAACTCTGAATATTTAGTTCAGCTTGAAGCTTTCAGAGCTTAATAGTGAACGGGTGATACAGTGTGATGGCTCTTCCACAATACACATTACAATATGCATAAGTTTTGTGCATACACAAGTTAAATACAGAACCTAGTTAGTTACAGTCAACTGAACATATCAGAATACTTCCATCTAAATGTTTGTAATTGAAAAGGTATTTTTAATATAGAATGGAAACATCTTCAAAATATTTAGTTCTAATTAAAATTATCTCAGGTAAAGAAAGCTTTGAAAACAAAAAGTGAAGTCATTTGATACTTGCATTAAAGTATCTCATGTTTGTGCTGAAGCCTTTTGATACAGGGTTAAAAAAAGCAGTGTTTCAAATGTGAGAAATGTAGGTTTTGGAGTTGATGTTAAGAATAATTAAACATTTTATTTTTTCTGACTGTCATATGCCAGTAGTAGTGCTATAGGGAAATATAATGCTCAAGATATATAATGAACTAACAACTGTAAAACCAATATATAGTATACATTTTGTAAATCTACCAAATTAAAATATATGTCTTACAGTTCTAGCTAAGTAAAAATCCCCTCAAAGTGATATATTTTCAGCATTTTTGTTTCCAGGAGACTTTTTTAAAGTTTAGTTTTAGTTCCAAATCAAAATGAAACTCTCTTTTTTGAAGTGCTGCATTTTCAACTTGAATTATAGTGCCAAGAATTGAAAAGGTCTGTCCTCAGCCTTATCAAAAGCTGCTTAATCGTTTTCATATCAAGAAAAAAGGGTGCATGTCTCTGATGTCTTGATATGGAGCAAGATATGGATCCTCAAAGAATGTTTGCTTTTTGTATAACTCTTTAAACTTCTCTAATTTAATTGAGCAGTCAGGCTGATACTGCATTGATCTTGATGTTGAGCTGTTCTTTGTACACCATTTCCCACCTATATTAAGTCCATGCACCCTAGCAAGAAACATCCTTCCTTCCATCCCTACAAAAATATATGAATAAATAGAATTGCAGGTTTACTGCTTGCTGCTGCAATGACAAATTTCTGTGTTGTTTTATATCATGGTCTTGACAGGACATACCATTTTTCTGACCTGTTCAAACCATTTGTGAGGCTTTCATGCTTGTAAAATGCTCAGCCTTGTTTAATAAAGCCTGTCTGATCATTTGTATTGCAATGAAGACTTTAAAAGAAGAAAAATAACATGGTTGTCAAATATTTTATCCCTACCAAAATTCTATGGTTGTCACGGTAACTGGGGGGGGAATGAAAATAAGCAGATTGTGGCTTTTGTAAAAGATAGCTTTTCATAGCCATTAAAAATAAAATAATAAGAAAATACTATACTTTCTCTTTTGCTCTGTAAGGCAGGATACAAAGAATGGTACTTAATTTTTACAAGTAGAAAAACTAATGCTTTCTGTTTATCAGAAATGACATCAAGTCTTTTTTTTCATTTCATTCCTTCTAGCCTGAGGCATTCCTGACAAAATAACAAAACTGAATTCAGCCTGTACATTTTAAGAGCAGTAAAACTCTTTGTGAACATTACAGTTTTTGAGAGCTCTTGCTTTTGGAGCATGCTCATCTCCTTTATCATCTTATCATCACAATGCTGAGATTGTTCACCCTCCAAAAATAAAATTTTATGACTTTGAGGAAGCAAAGTAATTTCCTAGTGATAGATGACACTGTGATAAAGTGCTGCCCAACAGTTTAGAAGACTTTAACCATCAAAAAAACGCATTGATTTTACTAAATATTTTTTTCTGAGAATTTAGCAAATTACTCCAAATAACATGATTCACTTAAAATTTCTTTAAAAATGAATCTATTCAATGTGAAAGTGAGCGGTAGGAGCAGACTATAAAAGAAGAAATGTTGATTATCTTTTTCCACCTGAGGAAAGATTTTCATTTTAAATTAATCATATTGGAGTATTGTATTTATTATACACACAGACATAATGCTTTATTTTATGTTGCCTGAGTCTTTTCACGTACAAGAACTTCTTGGGAATGGGCAGGTAAAACCAATTATGAACTGCTAAATAATGGTACTGTTTTGTCACCACTGAAGAAATTCTTCAAGAGTCACGTTTGGAGTATTTGGAATCTGCTTTCATTTTAAGGTAAAAGAAACAATAGGCAGACTGTCCTAAATACATAGAAATCTGAGCTGTAATGTTCTGTATGGTCCTTAGTTGCCATGATCAACATCTACCAGTGTAGCCCAAAACTGTCTATGAGTTTAGAGTTCTGAATAAGACTGTTACATGCCTACTTACCAAATACTGGAATTGTGTCTTCATGGTAATTTGCTGCACCAAACTGGAGATACTTAATTAGTTGTACTTTTCATGTTGCTGCTTACTGAACTCAGAAGGTTTTAGTCCTAACATGGCAGATATACGCTGCAATCACTGAATCTGAGAGGTGAACCAGTCTCTTGGACTACACAATTTTTTGCAATTCTTGTGATACATTTGTGTAAAGATTTGAGTAAAAGATTTAGTAATAGAAGCAAAGAATACTAAGTTGGAAGGGATCTCAAAGATCACTTGGTCCAGCAGTTTTAGGTGATGTATAGTTGAATTAAGATGCCCAGAGCCTGTCAAGTTGAGCTTTGGAACTGTCCAGTGTAGAGGAATCTGTGACTTCTCTGGGAAGATTATTCTGATGTTTAACTCTTTTCATGGTGAAAAATTTTCTGCCGGAGTCCAATAAGAATCTACTCTCAGGAGCAACTTATATCCATTACCCCTTGTCTTTTCCATGTGATTCCTTGTGAAAAGGAAATCTTCATCCTCTTGGCAGACACGCTTTATGTACTGGTACATAGTAGTAAGGTCTCCTCTAAGCCTTTTCCTCTCAAGGTTGAACAAACCCAGTTTCAGATTTAGCTCTTTCAAAACTGTGGCATACTTGTTTCCAACAAAAGAATACAGCTTCATCATCATGTTTTTTGTGTACCACCTGAGGGAGAAATCCTGTGAGAAATGTGAGATTTGATCGCATCACTGAATATCTTAACATGATGTACATGTAAAATGGGAACAATTAATTCTCAGGATAATATAGATTTTGCATTATAATTCCTGTTTTGGAATGCCTGAACTTGTGATTTTAATACCATTGGATTTAGATGGGGCTTTATGGCATATAATATATTAATGTCAAAAATTCTTCCCTCAGTAGTTGTCCTGTATCTTCAATGACTACTTTTTAATAGAAATTGTAAGACATGGATGTAAAAAATATATGACAACATGAGTCAGGTTATAAAAGAGCCTGCTGCAGAGAGCAGCTTTGAATCTAATGATCCCTAGCTGATCCAGTTTAAATGAAACAGTAGGATAAATAAAAGTGTGTCTGTAAGTAGGGATTTTGATTTTGAAAGGGCAAAGTTTGAGAAATAATGACAACCAATTAGGGAAAATGATCGATTGAGAGTTTAAGGACTTTAATATACAACAGCCATGCACATTAATTCAAAAGAGCAAACTTTATCTGGAATTTGCAGGCTAAGCAAAGAAGAAAAGGTTTCAAAAAAATACCCTAGGACTCTTAGAGCAAAACTACCTTCACAATTCTGTTGGATATAAAAAGACAAATTGATAAAGAGAAATAAAGAATTATTTATTTTATTTGGTGATAGAGTAGGGGCAGAATAATAAGGTAAAGACAAAGTATTGCAAAAGATATTTAAATACATTAAACATCATATTTAACTAGAATTACAAAACCAGGCATAGTAAATCTCATGATAGAATGGTAAAGATATTAATGAAATGTAAGATTTTGTTAGTGTAGCTCTAGAACAACATGTGTGTTGCACTTCAATTTTCAATACAGTTAGCGATTCGGAACACCAGCTGGGTCCCAGTCTTCCTGCAGACCAACTGTGTGGTCTGTGCAGTTAAATGCTGCAAACCCTCCACCTGACACATAATATGGCATGTATAAAACATAATAGAGCTAAGAATTCCTGTGCAGAAAACCTTCATTGAAAAATGAAATTACATTATTATCTGCAAATATGTTTTAAAATTATGTATCATAGGAAGAATCTGAGGAAATTAAACAAAAAAAATGAGTTTAATTTGTTTTGTTTGCTGCAGCCTTTACATTTATCGATATATTTCTTTGAACCTGTATAGATTTTAGCATTTATACTTACCATAATATTTATCAACGTGAAGTGGATTTTAGGTACAAATATTTTAGAATTCCATCTTGTCTTACTTTAGAAAAAAACTTGCAAATTGAATTACTTGGATTTTAGACCAGCTAACTAAAACCACATCTGTACAAGAAATACCAATATTCCATACATTTATTCTCAAATTATTACTTCTATGGAGAGTAATATTATGCCATAAATTTGTTGTTCTGTACAGAAGAGAAAAGTTTTCCTCCTTAATGAAGGACTTCTGTGTGAAGTTTGCCAGGAGAATATAGTTTTTCTTAGCCCATGGAGAATACATAAAAGATTCACATGTGTTGAATTAGAAGAACAAATAGAGTCTGTAATCATTGTGTAATGCATTTAAAGACCGCATCACAGATGTACCATCTGCACTTAACTAAGGGCTTGTTCCAGCCTGTGCTAGGGCCCAGATTTGTCCCCAGAAATACTAACATGAAGAAGCTTAATTCAGTTTTCCTTGATCTTCTATCTAGTTTCCTGCAAAGATGAAGTAGTACTTGCATATTGCCACTTTTCTCACTGATGTTATTGGGTAAGATTTTATAGTCTGAGCAAAACATTGCTGCTAATGGATGTATTTTTTCACACATATCAATTAAAAAAACCTAACCTGATCATTGTAGCTACTTCTTATCATTGCCAGCATTATCCTTGATCTGGATGTTCATGCGCTCATTAGTTTAAAACCAGCTATGCTAACTCTAAATATAATTTTGAAGAACCTTGCCAGTAACATTTTCTAAAATATTCAGAACTTTCCATAATATTTCTGATTTCTACTCCTTTTTACCTTAAAATATCTTTTCATAATAACATTAGATGATCAGAATTACCAAGGGACTTGTACTTCATGCTCTTTAAAACCTCTATGTATTGAGAAGAATGGTATATTAGCTTATGTGAGATTTATTCCCAGTGTAAGAGTAATGAATTTAGTAGAAGGGCTGGCTGTGTGCAGACATACCTTTGGACACTCATGGGAGCTGGAAAAGAAGCTAGGGCTTTACTGTTTTCATAAAGTGCTTGCATGTGTCCTAGAGATTATTAGTTGCATGCTTTATCAACACTGTGGAAAAGTTATTTTCTCTACTCTTTTATTTCTCTACTCCTTTCTCTTCCACACTTTCCATTTCAAGCACTAAATATACATTTCAGATATTAACTTCTAGAAATCCAGTCCCCATTTGAACCAAGAAGAAAATGTTTCCTGCCTTCAGGTGACAGTGTTATTCAGCTCAAATTAGACTAAGATTTTGCCTCAGGTATGTATGGCAAAACTGTAGGCACCAAGGCCTACTGAATTGATGAAAAATTAGAATTTACAATACTCTCTTAGAGTTTATTCTTCTTCAGCAACTTCTCTAGTCAGAATGGTACCACTTGCTATACAGCTGAAGATAAACCATGGTTTTGCCCTTATGAATTGGCTTGGTGATTCCTTCTTGCGCAAAAAAAAATATTTAAAGCACTAGACATTTATCTGTAGTATTCCATACTTCTGTTTCCCTTTTTCTAGACATTCTGAAGAAAACTGTTTGATGCATACTAAGATGCTGATATCGTGTAAGTATGACCTCACACACAGCACTTGAATACAAGTGTATGTACATTTATATTAGCTGTGGAAGATAATTTATTAATTTTCAAATCAGGAAAAAAATTGGTTTACCATATGGAAGCTTGTGAGGTGATGCTTGTTCAGAAGATTTGTATTTTTGCAGATTTGTCATCCTTGTGCCATTAGACCTTTTTTATTATGTAATTCTCAAATGCTTTGCAGCATCCTAATTAGAAAGATTTATCACCCTTGATTATGCACAGTCATTTTCTTTTTTTTTCATTTAATAATCTTGCTAAGGAAATTACTTCTTACTCAGAGGGATAAAGTTAAGAGTAGCAA
>WAAB01002734.1:0-13437 GCA_013389865.1 Piaya cayana
CTTCGTTGCTCTTCTCTGGAAGTTCCACACAGTGGGAGGACTGAGGTGAAGCAGCAGCAAAACACTTCCCAAAACCGAAGCCGCATCAAAAGAACTTCTGGTCACTGTTTGGTGGTCAGCAAGTGGAATTGTCTACTACAACTTCATTAATCCTGGTAAAACCATCACAGTAGAGCAGCACTGCCAGGGAGTCAACAAAATGTATCAAGAACTGCAGCGCTTATGTCCAGTGTTGAATTGTAAAGGACCAGATCCTTTCCATGACAATACCCAACCGCACGTCTTGCTGCACGAATTGGGCTACAAAACCCTATCTCACCCATCTTCCTCCCTCACCAAACTGGGCTACAAAACCCTACCTCACTCATCTTCCTTCCTCACCAAACCTCTCTCGCATGTTACCAGCTTCAAGCCTCTCAACATCCTGCAAAAGGAGGGTTTTCACAACAAAACACTAGCTCCAGGTACCTTCAAAGAATTCAGCAGTTCAGGGCTCCAGAATTCTATACTACCAGAATTATTTGGTTTTTGTTGATAAAAATGCACAGATTCTAGTGTTTCTTACATTGATCAACACATTTTATTCTCACTGGAGACATTATGCTTTAAAGTAGATGCTTAAAAATAGCAATTATTATTGTACCAACCTACTACAAAGCTGTGTAATAGCAGCTCCGATGATTTTTCATGGTGCTTGTCTGATGGACGAGAGATCCCTGCCATCCTTCACTAACTGGAGCTGTTCCTATCCGCAATTTCTATCCCAGCAGCTGAACTTGCTCTTCGTACCCACTGCACTTGCCTCACGCACACAGAAACTGGGATTCAAAAGGTGGTTGGGTCAGCTCCAGAGTCACAAAGATCAGTGACCCCAGCTTCTTGGGTGGACAGAGCAATGGAATAAGAAAATGAGATTAGCTAGACGGCAATGAAATGCTCATCACTCTCCAAACCTGAACTACTCAGAACTTGAATCTGATTGTGTGGCTGGGTTACACTAGTTGAGATCATTATTGGTCAGCTCATCATCTGATCTTATAAATGTCTTTAAGATTTTACTGCTTATTAAGCCATAAAACAAAGGAATAGAAGAGCAAGATGCTTGTGGGTTATTGCACACAACCTGAGAATCGAATCAATTAATGCTTGATTTTAAAAAATCCTTAATTTATTCATTACTCTGAAACTTTTGCAATGAGGAACTGGAAACAGGGAATTAAACTTCAGCCATAGCTCAACATTCACCCGTTTTCCCTGCCCAAAACTTGGCAGCAGGTGCTTCCAAATTTCACAGAGGATACATTTATCTTTATCATCGCCAATGGTATTTCCATCTTGTACTGAGTTTTACACCTTGCACTCTACATGGACAACGAGAAATTACATTAAACAATGACAGGAAAAAGCAGTCCAGCACTGGAATAACTCGCACAGCAACTTTTAGGTTGGTTTTCCCCCCCTGCCTGGCACACCATCTGTTTTTCTCTCATGTGATGCAATCACAGCAGGGAAATGATGGCCAGAGGTTCTTTCCGTTAAGCCATCCAGTCAGCATAAAGCCCATAAAAAAGCTGAAGGAATCCTACAGCACAGTTGTAAAGAGATCGTCAGCAGAGGCTTTTTTCATGGACAAAAAAAGGACTCAGTCATACATTTGTGTTGGAGATGCTAGGTTTTTAACCATATTCTGAATTCATAGATTCAACAAGGCTTATTTTACCATCATGGGAGAAGTCCTGTCTCTGGGAACATTCAAGGTCAGGTTGGATGGCACTCTGATCGAGTTGAAAATGTCCCTGCTCACTACAGGGGCTTTGGACTAGATGACCTTCACGGTCCTTTCCAATCCAAACCATTCTATGATTCTTAACGTAAGTCCTAACAAAGCGTTATTATCAGTCAGGATCTGAGCCGGGAGAGGCAGACAGAGCTTCAAGCTGAGCCTCCCGAACGGTGGCCAAAGGGAGGACACATCTCTGTCCTATGTGATACTCTGTGCCCGCATACAGCCACCCCGGGAAGCATTCAGAGCTGGGTGCATGACATGGGCAGCCACCACCACAGCTACCTAACACCTGCCTGCTAAACTGGTCTGAGCTCTGCGGAAACGCTGTCTGCTCTGCAGGATCTCGACAGGCAGTTCTTTCCTGCTTCCTCAGTGAAGATTTATACACTCCAGCAGCACTGGCAAACACAACCGATTCCTTGGTTTTTTTCAATGGAATCCGCTGCCTCATTTTTCATACGGATCCAGCAGTTTTGGGTGGGATGAGGAGAATCAATGGCACAAACCCTACTTCAAATGCACGTAATGAAGTTACAATACTTACAGCAATGCTGCATCAGGTAGCTTTAGGCTAAATGCACTTTGCTAAAATAGGTGCCTGAAGCAACAGGATAACCTTTTTCTTGTCAGTTACACAGGGAAGTGTCATTCCCCCTACCTAGTTACCTTCTCATTTCATCCACACAGAACTCATGGGCGTCCTGTACCCACCGGTGGTGCTAAAACTCGCATCGCAGTGTTCAGAAGTTGACAGAACAGCATTGTCCTCTCTCCTGGCTTCTACAGTGAGCAGTAATTACAGCTCCTCTTTAACATCCCAAGGAAGAGCCACTCCCTGAGAAGAGCAGAATCGCCAAGAGCTGTACATGTTTTTGTAGAGCCCTGTGACCTTCACCCGATACCATTTAGCCATAACACTCGGATCATCCGACCATGAGTTATCTGTCCTTAAAAACACAGCACTGGAATAAGTTCCAGTTCCACTAAATACCTTTTTCCACTCATTCTTTGAACAGACGATTTAACACCCATTAAGAAAGAGCATTACACCACAAACATCACATTTTCCCCTCACAGTTAATACTGCAGAATCCTCAAAACGGAAATGTTTTCAAAACCACTCCAATGATTCACTGGGCTGTTCTCAAAGGGACACCGCACTTATTTTTGTTCCTCTAGACAGTTCACCTGAACAGCTGTTGTAGGGATCGTACTGGATATTTGTTTTCCTGCCTTCTACTACTGCGGGAGATCCAAACGCTGCACATGACACTAGGAAAGACAAGCACAGGGAGAACATAACAGTTAAAAAAAACCAGGCTTTCTGTATGAGCACTAACTAGTCAATAACGGAAACAGCCTGTTGGAATCACAATACACTGGTTGTCCTCAGAGGAACCATAGAATAACCAGGTTGGAAGAGACCCACCGGATCATCGAGTCCAACCGTTCCCATCAAACACAAAACCATGCCCCCCAGCACCTCCTCCACCCTGTCCACCTGCAGTTCCCACTGGGAAGAGGAGCAGAAGCCTGACTTGAAAAGTGAAATAGAACCAGGTAGATTAAACTAAATACCTCACACATGCTAACTACTAAGATTTATGAAGCTTGTAAAAAAACAAACAAACAAACCATTATCAAGCAGATTCTTTAACATGTAGAAAACACAATAGGTGGTGATCGCCAGTGACTGAGAAGCTTATGGGACTGTGTCTGCCTCGGTAACTGATAAAAAGGCAGAGACTGCCAAGGCCACCAGAGCCTGGGACACAACAGCAACCAAAAAAATAAGTTTTTACATTTCTTACTGCAAAAATTAGGGAAGCAAACTCTAATGCACATTAACAGACAGCTCTGCTCTTCTTCCACAGTAAGGCACATATGCTGCACAGATTCCAGAAGTCTGGAGTTGAAACACCACGATCCACATCCCTGGCTGCATACCCAGCACTACACCTGAACTGAAGCCTTTGTGCCTGAGGAAGCTACACAAGTCCAGAGCTAAGTGTCCCCACTTGCTCAGCAGCACCGAGCCTCTTCACCAGGTGCCGGGATGCACCGAGCCTCTTTGCCAGGTGCCGGGATGCACCGAGCCTCTTCACAACTAATTCTGGATGTCAAAAAGAACAACTGACCACAGCAATGCTGCTCACACAAACACTGCTCAGTTCTTGGCAGCAGAAGACCCATGCAGCACTTGAGAGCAAAGGAGGCAGTTGTTTATTAATGACAATGGAAACAAAATAAAAGTGATAAAGCAAACAAATACTTTTTAAATATAATGTTTTTAGTCATCTGGTGTTCTGTCAGGCTCCCCTCCCTTTCCCCCCCCCCTTTCTTTCATTCAGCTGTAGTTACAAAACCCACAGAGGATTTAGGGAAACATGGTACTTCACCATAAATTTGTCACCTATGACAAAGTCTGAACAGCAAACATCATATAAAGAAAAAAAAAAACTCCAAACATATTTACAAATTCATACTTTGTAGTCGTTGGGAAATTACTTGGTTACTGAATGGTGGGTGATGCATGAACACTACATTCCAAAAGGCATCATCCAGTCAGAGTCACCTAGCATAAAATTAAGCTGAAAGACAGATTGTCTAAAAATAAGGCCAGTTTCATTCCCAATTTATGCATCTGATAACCAGAATTTTCTGGTACTATCTGTTAATAAGAAAAGAGCATTAGAGCACCTGATCTCACCCAAAGAGGATACACAGACCAAACTGCAAGTTTCATTCTTAGCAGGAGTTATCAAGAGTAGAAACTTGGGAGAAAGGATAACAGTATGCACATTTTTTTTGCCATCTTGTCTATTGCTAATTTTAAATGCTTGTATAAAACCCAGTCCCCACACCATATTTGCATCATGATCATAAATAGGCAATAGTTTAAAAATGTAAGATACGATTACCTCGGACTATCAAGCTGTTTTGCTCTTCGAAAAAAAGTGAACAAAGCCCAAGCACCTTTCTGTCCCTCTCCCTCCCTCCCCTTGTCCCCACCCCAAGTCCCATCCCCACTTCCAAACCAGGAAAAAAGAAGTCAGACTGATGAATATTACAACTGGCACCAACATTCATGCTAGTTGCCCTGATGTGCAACAGGAAGTTCATTTACAATAGTCAGAAATATTTTTATGCACTAGCCCCAAAGAGTTCAGCTTCAGAAAACAGTTTGTATTGTTTCGAAAATAAATTCTGTCAGGTATGACGTGGGCAGCGTCCAGAAGGTGCCGGAATGTCCAACACCCTGCGTCGGTCTTCATATTCATCGGTGTCTGTGGAATCTTCGTCTTCATCCACTGCATGTTCATTGTGATTCGTTTCCTAATACAAAACACATGCATATTTAATCAAAACCTTTAATTCTAACTAGTTACAAGAAAGCACTAACAATTGTGTACAAAAATCTGCAGTCTGGCTTGTGCTCTGTGTCCTAAAACCAGCTCCTTACAACTGCAACACTTAATTCACAACAGAGTTCATCTTGCAAACTACCTGACCTTTCCCTTGGTAACTATCTGTTAGCCTTCATTATTTCATAAGCATAACTATGCAAAGTCAAAATTTGGTATCTTGGCTGTACCAATTTTTTTGTCAGCTTTTATTAGAAGTAAAAAATAAAGCCTCATTACAGTCTTTAGGTAAGAGGTAGAAGAGAATAGCAAATTATTTATACAGTTAACTGAAGGGAAGGAAATTGCAACTCCCAACAATGCGAGCAAGTTATGAGATTCCAGTTTCTGTGAGAAGCACGACATCTGCTGGTGCAGATGGTAACGAGAGCATCTCAAATCCCCTGGAAAAATGTGAGAAAGCATACAAATAGCTGTCTACCCCCAAGGAAACACTTAGTGCTTGCAGAAACATCTTCAAGTTCTATCTGAATTAGTCACTAAATAAGTGCTACACTAGTGATAAAAAACAAAGCCTTCTTTTTGAAATGTACCAAAGCAAACAGAGAAATTATAGAGTTAACTGCAGTCCTCGAACTAAAACTGCATTAACAGAAAGCTAAAGATCTTATTGACTGGCAAACTCAAAGTGACTTTATGAAACGCGCTTTCAGCAAACACCGATCACAGACTGCTGTCATTTTGAAATCGTTGTTAACCAAAACTTCCCTTGTTGAAGAAAGCAGATACGCTGTCAAGGCTAAAACAGATGACAACTCATACCAAGACAGAATATTCGGAAGAACTATGAAATCCAGACAGCTTATGCAATGTCATCTTTCTAGGTCCAAATTAAGATGCGAGATAGGTCCTTAAAGCAAAAGAAGCAAAGCTCAACACTGCTGTAGTTTGTCTAGTCAGATACACTGCTGAAACATGCCCTGAACAGAATTCACATAGACTGAGAGATACTTTCAGACTACTACTTCTTTTGAGAAGTAGCTCTCAGAAAAAGCCATTTTCAAGAACAGAATCAGAACTGAATAATGATGACATTGATGCTGAAGCACAGTTACACTGTTCTATTAAAATTATTTCACATTTTCTCAGAAAAGAGAAGGTCGGGGGGGCGGGGAAGTCTAGGATAAGTATAATTGCACCTTCACTTACCATTCGTGCTGTAGACACCTTGAATGTTGGACACACCATATGGAATCTGGGAATTGTGACGTTAAAGAACTTGTCCTTGTAGTAGAGGCAGTGGAAGGTGTAATACCCCTCCATATATCCAGATGTTGTGGAAAATGTAGTACAGCTGGTATATTCATAGACTCTCCCTGGACTGATAATTGGAAACTCTCCTGTTGGTAAAACGTGAGATCACAATAGCAAGGTCTGTAGTAGATCTACAGTTCAGCAGTTTGCTAAATCACTTGCACTCCACGACATACTCGGGCAGATCATTTTATATTCCAGTGGATGCATAATGCTTCTCAGCAACTATTGATGTTAAAAATCTAAGGAGAGGTTAACTATCAGGATGTTCAGACATCCCTTGCCCAACAACTTTAAATACAAAAGAGATGGATCCACATCTCTTTCAAGCAACAAAATTATTTTGATACAAACCATACAACTCCAACCTTGACGGAACAGCTAATAACATAACTTCCATAAAATGTGCATTAAATACAAGAACACTCTCACTACTGGGTTCATAAAAGCCATCTTTTACTTACCAACTACTCCAGGACCCTGAACTTCTTCTACATCACCTTTGGCATTTGTTATTTTCCAGTATCGACTGTCCAGCTGACACGCCTTCTCGGGAAGAGCATCTTTGGACATTTCAATTCTAGAAGCCAAACAGCGTACTTTTTAGTTAGGTAACAAATTCCATACATTTTAAGAGATGCTTTAGTGTTCCTGATGTCTCTTTCTCTCTTTTCAAGCAGACTGGGCAACCACTCCGCATAAGGGGAAGCGTATTCAATCACTTGTCAGGATCCATCTCCATGCCTCTACTTCACACTCTATTTTTATTTACCCCTTTCTAAACCACACAAGTTACATATAACTTCTTTCCTTGACCCATCACTTTACCAACTATGAATATGACCAGTACTTTGCATACCTGACCAAGTAATGATTTAATTTTTTATTAATAAGTACACCATGTTGAGCATATTCTGTTTGGTTTAGTATGAATGCAACAAAGAGCGACAAAGTTGGTGAAGGGGCTGGAGAACAGGCCTTATGAGGAGCGGCTGAGAGAGCTGGGGGTGTTTAGCCTGGAGAAGAGGAGGCTGAGGGGAGACCTCATTGCTCTCTACAACTACCTGAAAGGACGTTGTGGAGAGCAGGGAGCTGGCCTCTTCTCCCAAGTGACAGGGGACAGGACAAGNGATTCTGTAAGTGAAGAAATAATGCGGCGGATGTACAGAACTGAGTTCAGGTAGAAAAGACGTGGAGACGGAGACAGTAATATCTCCTGTGGTAGCAACACATTCTTTATCATGCACATACCTACAGAAAGGAAAATGTTAACTCTGCAAATAGCTCTGTACACTCAACGCAGAAAACTAAACCTGTCAAGTTATTAGTTAATTAGTAATAAAAGCACTGTGGTGCCAGGTCAAAAGCAATTTTTAACTTGTCATTCAAATAAAGGATGTACGCAGTGTCTTCATGAGGTGTACTTTCCCACCACTTAGACTCACACCGCTATGGATCTCCTGTACCTCCATTAATGCTTGTATTAAGCTGGGTGTACAATTCAATCTGAAGTCAATGAAGACACTTGTTTAATAAGGATGTGTCAACATGCTATTTAAAAACCAAAAACTAGCAACTCCTATGGCAAATTAACTTACAGATCAGGAACTTGGTTCTACAGCATCTCAGTTTGACAGAACTAAGGTTCCTGCTTATTTTTAGAAGAGAAGTGCATGAAGATTCAAATAGCAGGAAAGTCCTCTTTATTTACACATTCAGCAGTGTTATTTGAGACCAGTTCACTGAAATAGTGGCTTTTCTAATAACTCAGGACAGCCTGCAGCTGCAGCACACTCACGGCAAGCAGAATAAATATTATGCTGTTAGCCAAGCTTCAGATCTGTTACAGTGCAAAATCCTGGTCCTGTCAATAAAAATTTAACTCTGAAGCTTCCGGTAAAAACAAACAAACAATCAATCTATCTTTAAGTATTCCATTTTACAGCTTTATCTGCAATAAGCTCCATGTCCTTTCTCCTCTCTCCACCAACAGTTTTTGTAAGAGATACTCATAACTATTAAGAAAGAGGTCAGCGTTCTAAAAGTATCAAACCCTTGCAGTGAGGTTATAAATCCCAGTCACAATACCTGAAAATCTGGTCTCTGATGATGGGATAACCACCAGTTACAACTTTGTTTACATACGATGTAAACCATTCCAAATAAGATGTACCTAGATGCCAAAGAAGAAAAGCATTCATCAGTGCAGGCAAATTTGCCACTAAGCTCATTACAATAAACACTTCAAGGAACCAGTTTAAAGCTTTGAATGTTTTTATACTACGCTGCTCTCAGACACACTTAGATGAGTCAGTCAGTGGTGCAGTCCCTTCTACCAAGAAAGGTTGTTTGGAGAAACCAACAAAGAGCTGAGAGTTAAGGGTGCACACTCCAGAAGTGACATAGCAAACACAGAATCTCTCAGCTAAGTATTCCACATCATAAACACAGTCTTCAAATGCTTGTGCCTCTCCATCTGGTCTCCTGCTTATAACTCTTCTGCTGTGACTGGGAAAGGCAAGTGGAATAGTCTATACTACTTGTATAACTATTTCTAGCTATTCCACCTACACTTAGCAAGCAAGCCCGCTGGTGGATTTAGGGACTATATCCACGTTTTGAAATCTAGGCTTCTAGATGAACAGAGCTTCTAAGATACACACTAGCGTGCTGCAGAATTTTGCTCTCCTTAAAGCCAGGGGCAGGTCGTAGACATACTCCGCACTCCTGCTACAACCCCAGAAGATGAAGGCTACGTGTCATTCTGAAGAACCTGTGATTTTCACACGCCCACAGCCATTGTCTCAGTGCAGCGTTTCATACACCTACAGCCATTAATTAGGAACAGCTTGATTTCTAAGTAGACAATCAAACTGTCACATTTAACTCTCAAATAAAAGTTTCATACAAGAGATACCAGCTCTCTGTAAAAGAATTTCTCAGCCGTAAATCTTCCAAGCACTGCAACACAGAGTTCAATAGAAAAGCAGAGTTCTTCAATTATTAGTCAACGCTACTGACACAAACCAGGATTTATGCTGAAATACTAAGAAATCATTATCCCAACTTCACTGACACGTTATCAAGTACTACCACTCCTGCTAGATTAAGCGTACTTACCATTTCTTCCTTTGAGTAAGAGCTATGTGTGCTGTCCTTTGATCTTTTTAAGTCTAAGGAATTCCAAGTTTATTATCCTCTTGTTTACCACTAATCCACAAAACGCAAACCTTGTATAAAGTAATTCCGAATGGATGAAGTGGACCATTTACCCTGCCACGTTCAAAATGACGAGGTAAACGTTGTGTATGAAACCTTCCCTCCATTAACTTCCCCTCCAGTTGGTAATAAACTAAGATTAACCCTTTCAGTTAAAGAGAATGTAATACCATTGACTCAATCCCATAAAAGCAGCAACACCAATTCACCAGAGAGCAGTTTTAAAGCATTACACCACCCTCAAGTGAAGAGAAGCAAGTAACCAAACTCTTGAGCTTTGGCCATATATTTCCTGTGACGGTTCTTAAGGCCACAGTGCATTCTGCAACGACCTTTCTAGAACAGATAGTAGGTTGACTACTTCACACTGAAATCAGTTCATCCAATCAATCAGCACACAGACAGGTTTCCTAAAATTAGTGTGGTTTGACTACCTTCAACCCAAACCAGCAATGGGATTGCATTACCTACTGTAGTTTCTCTATGAATATTAATATATATTTCTTAATAAATCTTCATGACTGATTAATTTTGGTGCCATTTATTACACATCTGCTTTCCCACTGAGTGAAAGGAATTAAATTAGATGCAGCTATAATAACCAGATACCAGTGGATTAACAAAAAGAAATCATCATAACACTATTCCAGTTAATGTACATGTCAGATAAATGATGATTACTGCATAGCCAAGCAATTACAGAGTTTTCCACTTCCCTCCTTTGTCCTTTGAACAAAGCAATCAGGCAAATATAAAATCTGAAAAGGTTTTCTTCTGCAGCTATTTTTATAGTAAATTAATTCCATTAAAGGAGGCAAAATATTTTCAACACAACACGACTGCAAAAACTACTGTGGAGAAAAGTGCTTTTGTCCAGTTAGGTGTTGCATTTAATAACTGCTTACATCAGCCCCATGATGGACAAGGTAAAGATTCTGCTCATCTCGTTAGACAGGTTAGTACACTGAATGATTTGTATACAAGACACACAGAAGGACAAGCTTCAATGAAGCAAACTTGCATCTTATTTCAAGCACCCACCATGTTTTCAAGCAGGTTATTTAGAACGCTTGCTTTGTTCAAATCATACTGACACGCATTTTCTGAACAGTGTCATTAAAACATTTTGTGAATATTTTATCTAAAGCATTACCTGTAATGAACATGTCAATAGCAGATGGATTGCGAGTCATTTGGTCCTAAAAAGAAAGTAAGTTTTGGATGTATTAGGACGACAGCATTAGAATTCCAAGGTTAAAATTCCACACCTTAAAAAAAAGATATGGAACACTTTCCCCACGCATGTATAGGAATATTGAATACGTACATTTGAACATCTGACTGGAGCACAATGATGTATCAAGCAGTCAGATTTTAGGTTTAGTGAATCAAAGAATGGTTTGGGTTGCGACGGACCTTAAAGCCCATCCAGTTCCAACCCCCTGCCATGGGCAAGGACACCTTCCACTGTATCAGGTTGCTCCAAGCCCCATTCAACCTGGCCTTGAACACCTCCAGGGATGGGGCAGCCACCACTGCTCTGGGAAACCTGTGCCAGTGCCTCACTATCCTCACCATAAAAAAATTCTTCCTAAGACCTCATCTCAGCCTCCCCTCTTTCAGCTTAATGTCATTCCCCCTTGTCATACCCCTGCACTGCCTGAGAGCAAGCCCCTCCCCAGTTTTCCTGCAGGACCCCTTTAGGTACTGGAAAGCTGCTAACCTTCTGTCTGGGGGAAGACACACACACACACAGAAGCTGATCCTCCATAACACACAAGCTTTTCTCTCTTACAGAAAGAGGGATCAAAGTCTAAATCTGCCATAGTTTGACCAAATTAAATCAATACCTTCCAATAAAAATTAATGTTGTCACGTAAATTTCTCACATTCCACTTGTGGGTTTTGATGAAAACCAGATGGCACATCAGGGGCAAGTGATACACTACTATGAACTCTAAGTATTCCTTTTCTGTTATGTAAAATACTTCAGGTATCTGATAACATGCAAAGGGACACCACCAATTATTAAAAAAGTACATTCACAAGTATAAATATATCTTCCTTACTGGACATTGATAGAAGATCTCATATTTATTTCTTCCTTCCACACTCTCCAGGGCCATGTACTGACTCAGGCCAGTATGAATGCAAAAAGTAAGAGGAAGGCATTGCTTCAGACCTAGCCTCTGCTGAAAACCTCCAGCCGCTGTGTCGATATCCAACAAGTCTTCCGAACGGTAGTGGTTCGATAGTGCCATGCTTCCCATCAAACTTAACAGATAATGACAAAAAAAAAAAGGTGAAGTTAAACAGAAGATACCACTCACACTGCAAAGGTAGCTTTAAATATTTTTGAAGCGCTGACTCCAAATGTGTACTAGACCTAGATGATTAGACCTAACATCCAGGTGCTTAACTAGGTTGCTAGTTTGCAATAGTGATGACTCTAAGATAAACACTTCCTCATATGTTTTGTGCATCCCAAAGCATCATTTAAAAGTCTGTTGGTGACTCCCATTATGTCTACAACTACTTCAAAGAAGCCATTCACAGCTGACAGCCTCCTATAGTAGCTCAAAAGAGGAATAACCAGTGCTCTGTATCTCAGGTTTCAAGTGAGTTCATTTCAATACTATTGAAGCATAAGAGATTTTTCAATTAGAAGACCCAGCTGCTATAGTAACAGTCATTGATTGAAACTACAGTGAGCAAAGCACTCTATGCTTCAGAAAACATGTTGAGAAGTAAACAAGCAAAATAACCATTGAGTTAGGGAGCATAAAAACGAAGGCATACAGACACAAGTAAAGAGACACACAAGGAAAGCATTAGGCAATACTCATGAGACAAAGTGGCAAGACCATCAATTGTCCTCCTAATTTTTCTCTCTAGCCTTTTGTAAGCGTCACAGCAAAGAATGGGATTTTTTTATTTGTTCATTTTTGACAATAAGGAAGTGAAATTGAAGACAGCAAAAGGAGTCTCTCTATACGTAAGAACATACACATTTTGGAAAAAGTTGTATTAATTTGAAATATGTAACCATTAGGAACTGAGGTGAGCATCAGAAGCTGAAGTTAACAGGACTGTTGGGTTAGATGACGGCTAGGTGAAAATAAAAAACCTAAGCAACCTACACTCAACGTAATAAAGGGGCAGACAGTGGAAGTATGATACAAAGGGACAACATGATCAAAGTAATCAACTACAAGGGCACAGACTACAGCAGTGTACTTAGCAGTAAGAGGAGTACACAAACCTGCCATGTACACCTCTCCACCCACACTCCCTTCTAATTCGCCTTTCACCAGTGTTTTCAGCTGTAAACTCGTAGATGCTAAGCTTGCATTGGCTTTATGAAAGCAGTGACTCAGACGCATGCCACCACATGTCAGCATCATATAAGCTGTTCCCATCTTGGGTAACAGGTTCTTTTTCTATTCAGTCTTCCCTGGAATTAGCACATTCCACACTTTAAAAAGCAATGCTAAAATCCAAACACAGAAACCTGAAGTCCCGAACACAGAACCTAGTCCCAAATCACAGAATCACCAGGTTGGAAGAGACCCATCGGATCATCAAGTCCAACCATTCCCATCAAACACTAACCCATGTCCCTCAGCACCTCGTCCACTCGTGCCTTAAACACCTCCAGAGAAGGCGAATCAACCCCCTCCCTGGGCAGCCTGTTCCAATGCCCAATGACCCTTTCCATGAAAAACTTCCTCCTAATCTCTAGCCTAAATCTCC
>WAAB01002734.1:13712-24086 GCA_013389865.1 Piaya cayana
TCTGCATAGGGTTGTTGTGCCCCAAGTGCAGGACTCGGCATTTGGGTGTGTTAAACCTCATGCCATTGGACTCAGCCCAGCAGTCCAGCCTGTTCAGATCCCTTTGCAGAGCCTCCCTACCCTCCAGCAGATCGACACTTCCACCCAGCTTAGTGTCATCCGCAAACTTGCTAAGGGTGCCCTAGATGCCTTCATCCAGGTCATTGATGAAGACATTGAACAGGGCTGGACCCAGCACTGAGCCCTTCCCCCACCTGGGATATTCAGGATCTCGGTTCAGGGAGAAAACCGCAGAGCCTCCAAAAGTCAGTCCCCACCACAGTATTCACTGCCCTGGAGTGTCCTGGAGCTGGGTGCCGCTGAAGAATCACCTCCATTTCTAACCTAACCTGCACAGACTCCCATTACCTACACCTGATCTTTCCAGTATTCATTTCCCACAAGTAAGGCTGTCCCCAACAGTAAGACATCTTCCACTCACAGCATGGCAGCCTTTCTTGCCCCGGGGTGCCACACTTCAGCCCTAACTTCTACCCCAGTCACTGCCACAAGCTTTGTCAACCTGTGTGTAAGGCTCCTGCTCTCATTTCTAGGGCACAGTGAGGGACCACAGCCCACTGGTAGTTGCTCAAGCTGAAAAGCATGCCCAAAGGCATATGTTTTCCCTTGCAGCCCTTCCACAGACACACCACCACAGCAGAGGCTTCATGAGAGTGAAAAAGTAGTAGCAAGAGCCAGAAGCACACAAGTGGCAGAGCTCCACTCGAAGTCTACAGAACTAGGGCACCTATCACCTCTCTTAAAATGAAAAGAAGCAACTCCTGGAAAAGAATGAGAAGTCGTTCTTATGGCTGCATAAATCTGTTTCACATATCCCTCCCATACACACAATGCTAGAATTGGAGGAAGCTGTGCCTTTTTTACTAGTGAAGGGTTTTGGTAAAGCACCATGAATGCATTGCCCCCTACAGACACCGCAGTGATTGGCCCTAGCTCTTCATCTTTTGCTTATGTTTGTGGCACTTCAGATGCTGAGCTGAAAGATTTTTCTATAGCTGAAAGACTGGAAACTATGTTTGGTCATTTGCCTTCTAACTCTGATGTATAAGGAGTTTTTGATCGCTGACACTGCATAAAATTGTAAATCTTCTACTGAGAAAAAAATTAATTTGCAGAACTGACATTTTGATTCTACTTAAAATGACTGCCTGGTTTGAAAGTTATTCTCTAACCATTCTAGAGAAAAAAAAGCTTTTAAAATAAGGAAATCTCAAGAGTGCAAACAGCTAATTTACTTAGGTAATATAACGCAAAACTTCAGGGGAGCAACTTCCACCGGTTAGATTAGAAGTCTAACAGTTGGAAGCTTTAGTTATTACGAAAAATGGGCTCTCAATAGGAAAAAGGACTGAAGTGTAAGAGTAATTTGAGCAATTAGAAGCCTACACCGTGTTTCAATTACTGTTGAGACTAGAAGACGGCCAATCATAGTAGTGTAACTTCAAGCAGTCACTCAGTTGCAAGACACTTAAATGTTTCATTTATCCTGTTCAGCAGACATTTTATCTCTTTAATAAATAAACCATCAAAGAAACACAAACGGAATTAATAACTCAGTGCGTCACTTTCACTCCTTACCCAGGAACAACTAGCTTCTGTCCATTATGAATACGAAAGGAGCATCGATAGTCATCAGGGAGTTTGCAACCTATTTGTGCTTCCACAGCATCTAGATCTTCCTCCCGCACGCTCTCTGTGTGCAAAAAGAAGCAGAGTATTAAGTGGCAGTTTTGGAAGGGGAATCCAGAACTGCTGCTCCTGCAAAGCTCTCAGACTTAACACTGCTTCACCCCTCTGCCCCAGGTGCCCAGTATGTTGTTCCTGGCAAAGGTGAACATTACAGTCTGTCTTAAGACCTCTCCTTTAAAATTCTATTTAACATCATCTCAGCAGAGCAACATGGCTAGAAACAAAGCAAAACCTAGCTACTTCCTAGATATAACAGCATGTTTTTAACTGCTGTATGCTGGGCATTTCAAGTAGCCCCAGCATCCTTATCATTATGGATTTTTTTTTTTTAATCACAAAAGAAATCTGTATTTCAAAGTACTCTGCCATTTATAATTCAAAGAAAGCGAACTGACATGACATAAAACCAAGACAAATTCAGTTGGGCTTTGGGAGGCCCCTGCCTACTAGCACGGTCTCGAGAATCTTTCATTGATTAAATTCAGGCTAGAGGCAAGAATCACTAAAATCAAGTATTTCACATACAAAGAGTGGAATTTGTAAGTGCCTTGATGAAACAAACATGGACTAAAGTCAAGATTTGGTGACTTTATTGTATGCTAGATGGCAAAGAATGAATACGACAAAAATTTGAAAGGAAGCTGATTACATTAACTGATTACTTAATACAGCACCAATCTCCATCCAACAAAATCTCAACAGGCCTGACTTAAGCAGAAAGTATTTATAAAGCGAAACGAGCTTTTTCCCCTGCGATATTGTCGTTAGTTGACCGAGTCTGCATTAAAACTTTTATACAATATTGATTTTACTCTTTCATCATTCTTAGGGTTGCTTCTTTCAGTTTCCAGCCCAACCAGTCCCAAAGAAATGTTGGCTGCGCCACTCTCCACCTGGAATCTGAATCAATAAATGGGTTGTAACAAGGGGATTTTTGTATCGTCATGAGAGAAGGGTGGGGAGTAACTACTCTTACAGTTCCACACACACTTCAGGGGGTTTCTGCACCCTCATTTCTAGCGAAGACCAACAGGGTGGTCAGGTTGGTGTGTTCCAATCAAGGGGGTTTCGGTGAACTCTGTTTTTTTAAATGCTTTTCATATTCAGAATCAGTTTCATTCACATGGCATAATTTTATAATACATTGAAACAACTCCTTGTGAAACATGGTATTAAAAAGTATAAGCTGTGATCACTATACAAGCGTGGAACTTGATCATTTTGTATTATTTTCTGTCTTTCTGTAGACTAAACAAAGCTTCAATGCACCAAATTCCTTTGAAGGTAAAACTGTGGTGAAATCTGTTCAACACCAACACAGATATTTTCCATTTTATTTATGAAATATTTGACTGACAGTTCACTGGTTCTATAGGCCTAAGCGAAATCTATGTTTTCAACTGAGCAGCATTAAAGTTACAGAAATCAAGCCATGGATAGTACTATGGCCCATTAACCAAAAGTTCAGGCTACAGGTAACCCTTCTAGCCTTTTCCTTCACTAACACTCAGAAGTAACAAAACAAAACCCATTTTTCAATAGAAGTGAGTTTTAAGTCCTAACCATGTTCTGTTATTCTCAATCACTTGGTAAAACTTAAGAATCTAGCACTATCCAGCAAGCCAAGAAACATACAAGATTACGTAGGAAACAGGTTTTTGTCTATACATTTCTCCTACTTTCATAGATCCTGTTAAACATCTTGGCCTAACAGTCCGTTTCATGCAGGAGTACAGATGAAGATGAAAAGATACTTTGTCTCTACACCAGAAAAGCTGAAACTGGCCATATGTCTTGCTGTGTAAGACTTAGGAACCAGAATACTGGACATACTACAAGTATTAAAACACAAACAATTTAAAAACTGAATCTTGGAAAGATAAATAAAAATTCATGTTCAGCCACTAATTTACTTTCAGAGGAACATAGCAAGACCTACAAGAAGGAAAAAAAGCACCTACTTCCTTTTTAATTGGCACCATTTTAAAATGCCTGCTTTCATATGGGAGTGTTTTAATTATGTCTTTAAAAAAGTTCTCGAAATTCACATCAACAGGTCCCAAGTCCTTGAAGTAATGAGATTATTAAACTAAAATATAACAATAAACAAAGAAAAAAAAATCCAGTCATAGCAACCAAAGACAAAAGCATTAAGAATGTATTCATTTCCCAGTTATCCAGAGATAAAGAAGACAGACTGGTCGCTAAAAAAAATTAACCTTGATTTCTCATCTCAAAAGAAATCTTTAATCTATGGATCACCAGGAACTGGGCATAGACCATACGGATGGTCTGATTTACTGGAGGAGAAGGAAAAGAACAGCTACTTGACTGTCAGGGCTCCTGTAACTTAGGCACACATCCAGGATGAAAGCAATATGGAACTCAGTAACAGATAATGCTGCATCAGCCCAGTAGGTGTTTCACCGTACCTTTCAAAGAAGCGATCATTCGAGGGCACCGCTGCCCCAAGTACTTCTCTAGGTCATCCCAGGCTTTTTTCAAGGTAGCGTAGCATCGGATATATCTTCCTAGGTCAGAGTAGGTGCTGATGAAGATGGCTTTCCAGCTCTGATTTCGTCGGCTTTTTTCCTCACTAAGTGGACATGAATAAAACAAGTTCAAAGACCAGCCCATAAAGCTTGACCTCTAAACCAGAGAAGTTAATATTTGTTATTTGGCAGAAACAGTATGTATAATATTAAGCCAGGAACACTTTGAGCCACTTGAAGCTACGCAAATTAATTCCACTATCTATTCAACAGCAACTTGGAACAGAAATAGGAAATATTTAGGGTACTTTGTATCAGGGGAAAACTTAGGAACAGTATTCCTTTAAACAGAGTGCTGCCTCTTATTAAACCTTAGAAATGGGGAACAGCTATTTTAGATCACATTCCACACATGTACAGAGAAGGCCTTCGAAAAATCTCATTTTTTGGATCTACCGCATCGGTCCCAAACTCCTTTATTTACCCAGAAAGAAGGATTTAGGAACAAACCAGAGAGCCACATGTGCACGGCTTTGGAAAGTCAGTTTCTGAAAGGATTATTGCATATTCAGTACTCCTCACAGGCAAAACAGCAGGTTAGGGGAAGGCACACTGCCAAAAAAAAGTGCTGACTAACACCTGACAAAGGAAGCTTGCTTCCAAATTGGAACAGCCCTTGCAACTTTGCATTAGGATATATTCCAGCTCCTCAAACTGCCATCAGCACACAGAATCTAAAAGATTTAATACATGTTTGCACACCAAAATAAAAATGTAACAATTAGGAAGTCTCTGCGCCACTTTAAATATATATCTAGCTCTCAAAAGAAAAGAACCATACTTGCTGAAGATGACTTGAAGGGAAAAAGGTACGTGAAATTTAATCTGGGAAGTTAGATAAACTAATGTCAAACCAAACAGCTAAAAGCAAAATACCCAAACTGAATTATCTCAGCAGGGAAGAAGTTTCTGCATGTTTTCACACTCCAAATGTTATTTGTAGAAATTACCTACAGCCTTCATTAGTCAGATATTCTTGGCTAAGGGGGAGGGCAGTACCTTGGAAACCAAGCCCAGAGATAGTTCTCCTTAGCAAAGGCCTGTAACCCCCTCACCTTCCCCCCTTGTGCACAAGTTCCTCTTTGAAAGCATCAGGTACTCAGTTTGAACTCATTTCCTTACTTTCTTTCCCTGCCCCCACACCAGATGTTCCTCTCTAGTTCACATTCTAGTAAGAATATCATTTATGATTTTTATGGAGAGAATCCCAAAGAAAAATTTTAGAAGCTGTGTTATATCTTAATAAGCTGCATATAATCAGAATACGCACAGTATGTTTACCTTTGTGGATGCAATTTGGTTTGCTGTTAATTTTTAATACAGTCCATATGATCTAATAAAGATTACAAATTACAGTTTCAGAAATGTTTTCCTAAACTACCTTCCCCATCTACTTATGCATATATATTAACTCCTTATCACTAGCTGCTCTTCCATCTTAAGCTATTTGTGTAATCCGAGGAGATCTGCATAACCTGAATAAGGGAAAAATACATGGAACTGACCACTGAAGTCATATGCAGTTAATACTCCTCACAATTTACAATCTGAAAAGAAAGATATTGTCCAGAAAAGAGGACAGAGGGGGGATAAGCAATAACAAAACCAGCTGCAAATTCACTTCAGTCAACTCCACAAGCTTTCTCAGCTCTTGAGAAAAACATGCTTTCTTTTAGCAAAGACTTGGATTGATACCTTTTTCCAGTTAGATTCCACATAACAGACATCCTGAGTTCAGTGTGAGCAAGCAGCACGGAAAGTGAACTTTCTAAAAGGACACAACATCTCAAGAACTGCTTATGCAAAACCTTTTACACACCCCAATGGGACTTCCTGGGGAAAGTGATGAAGAAAATCCTCCTGGAAAGCACTTCCAAACATACTTGGTCATAGAGTTATTAGAAGTAATGTGGACGAAAACAGACAGCACAATAACATAATTCTCATTTTCCAGAAAAAAAGGCTTAAAACAACTGCACTTACTCTGAAATAAGCCAGTATTTCTTGCAGTGTCTTTTCCACAGTGGATCATGGTTTGATAGCTGATTTAATCTTCGACTTAAATAGCTGCAACTATAAATATGGAAAAATTAAATTCGATTGCAAAACAGTAGTAAAATAAACAAGGATAGATCCTGACCAGTATATTACACTTGCATTCTCATTAAACAAATGCAGTGTGAAAGCTGCTTAGCTGGCCTTTTTAGAGCTGTGCTTACAATGGTTAAAAGTCTTCATTATAGCTGTGTGAGTCATGAACTACTTTTCTACACACTTTGAGAACTGTTAGCAATTAAGTAATTTTGTAAAGCAGGTCACCCTGTAGATCTATGCCACTGTAAACAGTGTCTGCAAGATTCCACAGCGAGACTCCACTCCACCAGCTGTGAATCCTCTCCACCAGCCATGAATATTCCAGTAGTACAGGCTAGTTATTATATGTAAATCACTTGATTATCCAGGTTGTCAGTCTCTACCTTATCTTTTCCACTGTTGCCATACTACTGAAAGCTACAGAAACCAGAAGGTTTGAGTTTTACAAAGTTAATTTCACTTTAAGTTGTTTAAATAACAAACCTCATGACCAGAGACAAAGGAAGGCAATGGAAAAATACAAAGGATAATAGACCTGGAAACAAGAACTGCAAGCTCACTCTAATGAAGACCATACATACAGCCTTGCCATTGCATTACAGGTAACATTGCTGCTGCTTCAGGAAATTAAAAAAAAAAACATTCTCCACTATGCAGCACTATTGCAAATGCAGTATAAAAAATATGCAGGATATAGGCCTAAAAATGTCCTCAGAAATCATTTAAGTTGATCCTGGCTTTATGCAAGGAGATAGCAAAAGCTAACCTACATTCCCCATGCCTGCTACCTCTCTCTCTAAAAGCAGCAATTTATGCCATCAAATACTTCTACAGTTACAAAGCCTTTCTGGAATGTACACTGGTATTGAAAGCAAAATATTAGAGTGCATTTATACAAATAAGAACGTGCAGCATAGCATCAGCAACGTGCACAGTAGGAATACAGCGAGTGACTGGGTTATTCAAAGAATCTTAGAATTTAAAAGAATTTACGGCCTCATTCACTCTAACCTGAACATCAGACAATATAAACCTTTTCTTCTTCTGTGTTTGAGCTGAACTACCAGTTATACTTCAAAGAAACTCCCCAAAAGATACCGCCAATTTAGATGTGGTTACATCACTTCCTCTGGTAGCTTGTTCTAACACTTAATGTGTGTTTTAATGGCAGAGATTGACATCTAAATACCCTAAATGAGATAGACAGACTTAAGCTTCTAGTTGCTGCTTTTTGGCTTTTGTCAGTGTAGTTCAGAAATCGCTCAGAAAGACAGACCAACAGCGTAAATGGACATAGTTATGTACTGAAATAAAGATGCTTCTCGATCTTGACTTTAATAAGTACAATTATTCAGAGTCCATAGCCAGAGAAAACATCTTACACCGAGATTTATCTGTTCAATTCATTTACCTCTTTTCCCCTGCCCCTCAATATCCATTATATGCTGCTTTAGCTAGAATTCTACGAGTATTTCAAAACAAACCTTGAGAAGTAAAAGCAGTTCTCCTGTATGCCCTGTCATTACCCTTCCCCTCCACAATAACACAAAGAAATAAATGCATTCACTTCAACCCCTCACATTTGGCTCCTTAAGTACAGGAATATTCTTTTTGGGGCGTAGAGGTTGGAAAGAAGAAATATCCCAAAGTCAAAGTCCTTACAGAAATCTATTATATTGGTATTTATCAATCAAGCCTGTAATTTCTGGTAGGAAAAAAGTGGCATCACAGGACCACGTGGCTTCAAACATTATAAAGATGCCACTAACGCCAGTCTCATTAATTACATTATTTGATCACTTGTCAGCTTTTTCAATATTTAAGGGCCACCACAAGATTAGCCAGCCCATAGAATACCAGGGGAACTGTAATGTTTGAGATGGTCAGAATACAGAGAGGCCCTAAAGGCAAATGTGAGCAACCTAGAGAGTTCCTCAACTAACACTTTGAGTATTACAATCCACTCATTATGCAAAACTGATCTTATTTAGAGGAAACCTACACAGTATTTAATAGTCGTCGCACAGCAAAATCCATCTCAATTCATTAAATACATAATAAAAATAGTTAGTGCTTTTACTACACCATTAGCAACTACTATAAAATCATACATACCGGACTTGGAACAATTTTTATAATCTTTGCTTACGCTTAATCTCATTTTTGCAGTCACCTAAGAGCTTTCCTTGATGTATTTAGATTTTTTAAAATAACATCCATGGGAGGGAATCAAGCAACAACCATTTTGGTAATATTATAATTCACGCGTACTTATTCCTCCCTCTTTGATTAAACACAGTGATTTCAATCACTGTCAGTGCTTGTTCTTCATTGATAGGGTTTTAACTAAAAACACATTCTCTTCTTCACTCTATGAGTCAACTGTTCAGCCACAGAATTATAGAATGGCTTGGGTTGCAAGTGACCTTAAAGCTCACCCAGTTCCAACCCGCTGCCATGGGCAGGGACACCTTCCGCTGGATCAGATTCCTCAAAGCCTCATCCAACCTGGAATAAGCTGTTCAAGAGGAGCTTTTCCGTTTCATTCATGGTTTTCTTCCTGAAAATCATTCTCCTTAATTTCACTCAGTTTTCCTCAAACAACAGCTCGTTCAAATAACTGGATATATTTACTGGCAACAAGACCACCCTTTGTCTGCCTGTAGATTCACAACAGATTCAAAGAATTACTGACTTCACAAATTCAGTTATTGGTGCAGATCTAAATTGTTGTTTAGTTACAAATAAAACCAACAAAGTGGGAGAGATAAAAACTGAGAAAATTCCCTTTTTCTTAAAAAAAAAAAACCACAAAAAAACACCCCCAACAAGCAAAAGACTAGAACACCACCACTGCTTCTGGAAGGGGCTGATGCTTTTGCATGTGCCCTCCTCATAGCAGCTCTTCAGAAAAAGCCAAACCCTTTTCCTACACCGTGGCAAGAGCTGTGGGAGAGCTTCGACCACTTCCCATTGTCACAGCCCCGCTAGTCCATGACCTGGCTCAGCAGGCCCAAGTCACTGGCAGCTCCTGCCTCACCTCACTGCCCTTCCATACCTCCCCTTCCTGGCTTAGCCGCAGCCCAGCACCCACTACGTGACTTCTCTCCCACTTGACCTCCCCCCCTGTTTTGCCCCTACCTCACTTCTTCCCCCCTCCACAGCTTCTCTACCAGGTCTACCCCTCACCACCACTCTTCTCACCCCTCCATGGCTCACCCCCACCTCACCTCCTCGACCTTCCATGGTTTCCCACCTCACATATTCCCACCCACCTCACCTCCTCCATGGCTTCCCCTCCATCCTACCTGATCTGACCTCCTCCTCCCTCCATGGTTTCCTTCCGCCTCACCTCTCGTCACCCCTCACCACGGCTCTCCCTTGCCATCTCTACCACCCTCTGCCTGACCTCAGCTCCCCTCCATGGCTCCCCCTCCACCTCACCTCTTCCTCTCCCCATGGTTTCCCTCCACCAGGTCTTCCCTCTGCCTCACCTCACCCCTTCCATAGCTTCCTCCCCTATCACCTCACCTAAACCTCTCTCCAAGGCTTCTCCCCACCTCATCTCACCTTACGCCCCCCTCCACAGCTTCTCCCCTGCCTCAACTCTTCCCCCCTGCATGGTTTCCCCCCAGGTCCCCCCTTCACCTCACCTCAGCCACTTCCACGGCTCCCCTTGCCAGCTCTTCCTCCCTCATCGCACCCCATCTTATCCCCTTCCATGGCTCCCCTATCTCCATAGCCTCCCCTTTCCTTTCCTCATCCCCCTCCACGGCTCCCCTCTCCTCACCCCACTCCACTCCACTCCATAGCTCCCCTCTTCTCCTCACCCCCCTCCACGCCTTCCATCCCCCTCACTCATGGCTCCACCCCCCTCCCTTTTTCCCCGATCTCCCCCTCTCCCCTCCTCACCCTTCTCCCTCATCTTTCCCTTCCCTCCATCTCACTCCACTCTCCTCACCCCTCCATTCCCCCCTTC
>WAAB01002735.1:0-28782 GCA_013389865.1 Piaya cayana
TCTCTAAACCACGCAACAATATTTTAATACAAATGCTACTCTCCAGAGGAAAGGAATCACACTACATACAAACACTCTTCGCCCTCATAAACTTCCACCCTACAAGTAGGAGTTAGGTTACAATATAATTTTTAAATGTGTTTTCATATGTTTTGTTTGAACTCCTGTAAAGAACTGAAAAAATAAAACATCCATCAAAGTCAGCAGAGCATATACTAGCCAATATATTCAGCCTCCTGATCACCTCTGGGGAGCAGATTATGGGATAAAGCGCTGGTGACAGGCCTGACGTACGTTATATCTGGTGACTATAAACGTTGAAATGTGGTGATGCTTCTGCGCTAAGCAGCTTTCACATTGCAGATAGGAGGGAGCGATATTTATAGCTCCAGGTATTATACAGAAGCATTAAACGCTGATGTTACAGGGGACAGCACGTGATTAGCTAAAAACCAGACACGAGTTTTTCTTGTAATGACAGCGATCGTACTACGTGTCGCTTGCAAATAGAAGCGTGGCTAAAAATATGCAGCTATGGGGTAAAAATACACTGTGAAAAAATTACAGACCAAATGAAAACGTCCAAAACAATATGGTATGACACTGTCATGTTTCTACAGTGTACAGAAATAACTTAATCAGACAATTAAAAAAATCATATTCTTTGGTAGAATTTGCTGAGATAACTTAGATACTCTGCAAGAGGGACTCCACTGGGTATGGTAGGGCTGCAGGATGGCATTACTGCTCCAGGACATGTCTTAAGTACCAGCTGGTTTAACTACATCCTAAAGTTTTCTTGGTGGCCCGTGGCAATGAAAAGAGCCAGGACAGAGTTTGACAATCAAACCAAGACTCACACAAACATTGTTTGCACCCCACACTGATCCCATGAGTGAGAAGAGCTACTGGGGCAGATGTGCCTTGATTCAGTGGCTTTACAAGTACTTTAGTGACTGTAATAAAAGCCTCACCAGGCAGTAACATCCATACATCTACAGATATCAGCCAGTAAGATAGTGTTATTTAAGTTATCGTGCTGGTTTGTTTTCCCCTAAGAGAAATCACTTATTATTTCCCCTGATAAAATCACTTATTGGTGCTAAGTTTTGCTGCTCTTTTTCTCAGCAACATATTTGGCCAGGTTAATGTGTTTGTCCCCTGGGTTTTAGGCAGGGAGAGCTGCCACCCCCTGGGAACAACTTCTGTATACAGACTGGGTGGTGATGGGCAGCACTAGAGGGCACCAGCATCCCACTCAGAGGAAAAAAAAATGTCAAAGGCAGAACTCCCTCTTGATGTGATTGCGGATTTTTTGGGTTGTTTTTGTTTTGTCTTTTCAGTAGGTGGGGGGGAAACTATTGCAAAAGGAACAGTAATATATTAAAAAAAAAATCAATCTCCATTTTACCTGGCATGAAAACTTCTTGGTTTACACATGCTCAGTGTTTGGGGCACTGAGAACGTGTGTGGTATCAGAGAGATGGAAGATTAATAACTCCCTTCATTAATAATGGGGTAATTAAGTGATGCCATCCCCTGACCTTCCTGTTTGTGTTTCAGTGTTTTGAGCAGGGCAATAATCTCCCCGCTTCTGGAAACTCATAATAGAAAAGAGCAGTTAGAGCAGGAGCTGGTTCAGCAATGTGTCAAAACTGTATCAGCTATCAAACNCTCTCTTGCACTGACTTGAGTAACAGGTAGGTGAAGACGGGACAAGTCCTTTGGGAGCCAGGTCATACACTGATCTATTAACAGTGTAACAGTGACGGTGATTTATTCACTCGTGACTTTTGGGAGCAGAGCATTCCCTGGAGATGCAAAGCAGTCACTGCCCTTTGCGCCCCTAACACAACCCCTCTGTGCCCGGGGAGGACTCTGTAAATACTGGTCAGCAGCGGCAGCCACTGCGTGACCCTCCCCAGGGCTCACGTTCACCTCTGTGAAGCCCTCACTCCAGGGGCCACTGTCCATCTCAACCGTTAATTCTGGAGCATGGGAGGCTCCAGAGATAATATTTCTGCTGCTTTCCAAGTAGCCAATTCACTCCGTGAGCTTTTAGAGCCTAAAGGGCAGCAATTGCCTCAGGTTAAGATGCTGCACAGTTAATTACCCCTAAGCTGTGCACCTTTAGCATCCTTTCTATAGGCAAGAACTTCCTATACTCTCCTTTTCTGCCAGTGACAAAAAGAATATACTCCTCTAACAGAACACAATGAAGAGGTACTGGTCACACTAGTCACAGTGATTATGTGAAAAAAAAAAATATTAATTATACAGACCTTAAAATACATAAAAGTAAATAGGTCATACTTATGTCAGTTATTTGATTAGGAATAGAATGAATCGATTAATTCCTATTAATCTAAAGAGATGTTTTAAATGTGTTTCAAACAACAATTTGCTGGCAGATGACACAGAAACTGCTGAAAACAGATGATGCTGCCACCTGGAAGAAAGGGCAGAGACGGTGACCTTCACCTAATTATTTAAATTACTTTTGAAGTATTTGGAAGTAAATGCTAAGAAATTCCATTATAATCAAGAGCATTCTGCTTCCCTCCATTCATTCATTATTCAACCTCAGCACCAAACACAATTAATATTCTTCTTCTGAATTAGAGAATTTTTAATAATGCATTAAATTGTTCCTTGGGGTTCACTGAAAACTCATTGCATGTACAATGGTTCCCTTCCTTGCTCACTCAAAGCAGCACATTGATCACCCAGGCAGTATCCAACCAACAACCTTTACACCTTTACAAATTGAAAACTTGCACTTAATGGTCAACAGTCACACTGTGATCTTAATTGCAGCGGTCAGGGCATGTCAGTCTGGAGCCTCTTCACTGAATGAAATCAAGATGACTTTTACAAGTGCTGGATGTGTGTTTGGGAAATTTATTTCCTATTGCTAAAAAACCCATATACTAAAACTAGGTGAGATAGGATAGGCGAGGGGGTGGTGCAATCCTTCA
The DNA here is from genome assembly GCA_013389865.1 of Piaya cayana. Classification (NCBI taxonomy): domain Eukaryota; kingdom Metazoa; phylum Chordata; class Aves; order Cuculiformes; family Coccyzidae; genus Piaya; species Piaya cayana. The sequence continues at coordinate 2,979 of WAAB01002735.1, forward strand.
TACGCACCGAGCGCCCCTGGGCTGCACTGTTCTCCTACTGTCTGACTTTAACTTTGTAGGCAGAAACCTCTTTTCCACTCTTACAGAATTTATTGTTGAATAACTTCTTGAAACGCATACTGCAGTTACAAATCCTGTGAATAGATATAGAACATCGATACTTTTATTTTTTTGCAAGTATTCTTAAGACTAAAGTTCCAGCTGGTTATGAATCCTGGATAAGTGGGTTCCTGGCAGAATATCCCTGAACCATTTTAATTGTAACTCAGCATTTTTGACAAGCGCTAATACCGCTAGCAAGTGAATCTTTCAGGTTTTGGATGTGATTTTCATTCCTGTCTCGGGCCTGGAAGTGGCAGTGATAAAATGGTGTGAGGTACTTTAGCTAATTGTTTCCTCTTGCCAGAAGAAATGGAAGTGGTGGGCCCACAATTGTTATTAAAGGAGACTGTCAGGCCAAGACAACACGTGTCTGCTTGATTCTAACCTCCTTTGTCCTGTTTCCAGGATGACACATAACTATAGGTGTTTTTTTAAAATTTCCTCTACATAACACAGTAAGAAAATATCCTCTGCCCCTTTCTGTGTGTGGCCTCCTATATGGGAAAGAAAGCCTTTGGATTTTTAGATCCAGAGCAGTTAAACAGCATTCAGACTCTCTCTTTCTGCTGTATGAAGCCAGAAGATATTTTGGACCTTCTGAGACCTTTTCATTCGGCTCAAATACTGCAGCACAACTCAGTCAGCAGGGTGTCCAGGGCGAGAAGACTTTGAGGTTAAACTAGAATAGTTTGGGTTTGGTGATTGCTGCAGCGCCTTTTGAGATGCTGGGGTAGCATCCTACAAGCCTCCAAATGCTTTCCTTGTGTGTGTATAGATGGGTATCAAGATTGAAGCTGTGTGCCAGGCTGGATTTCTACAGTTCTACTCTGTTTCTGCAATATTTTAGCTGGAGGTGTTACATGGAAATATTGCCATCTTTGCAGATGCTCTAGAATTGGCAATAAAGGAAAGTTATAGCTGAACCTTTCCTCGGATTTCTTGAAAGGCAGACAGCAAAGTTATTTATATCCCAGCTCTCAGCCTGCCTGTACACATTTTCAGTGTCTTTCAAATTCTGTTCCAGCCTTGAGCTACCCCTTAATTTCTTCTCATTCTTTTATCCTTGTGGGGTTTTCTCAGATTTACTGGATTGTCATGGATCTTTGGTCTTACTCAGTTGTAATTACTGCCTTTCTTATATTTTTAGTACAGGTAGCTCTGTCCTGTGTGTTAGCTAAACTAAAAAGGAGCAAGGAAATTGTTTATAAACCACACTGTGGGGAAGTAACAGTAAGGTGAATTTTAGGTTTAGCAGCAGTGACAGAACAAAATATTAACCTCATAAGCTAATATTAACTGCATCACCTTGCACTGAAAATGAGGGAAAGATGAGCAATTCTTGCTTCCAGAGGGATACTCTCCATTAAAGCTAAAACCTATGGAAACTTGCATCGAAGAGAATAACATTTTAGGTGCAAAAGTGAGTTTTGAGGACAAGGCTGGCTGTGTGTTTGGAAATAGAAAAGTTAAATCTGTCCTGGTTTGGCGGAACAGGGTACATAAAGGAGAGGGGGGTGAAGGAATACGTGAAAAATTGAGTCGCTTATTTTTTCTTATTCTCCTCTAAGAATGAGATCCAGAGTCTATGATTAATCTTTAAGTCTATCCTGATTTCTCTGCTTGTCATTTATTGAGAAAAGAACCTTGTCATCTATTAATAGAAATGAAGATCTATATTCTTAGGAACGAATCTGTAATTTCTGTCATTGTGATGCTCGGGCCAGTTTTTGATGGTGCTGGCATTCATTAGCCAGGAATACATATAAGCATTTGTTCAAAAAAACGCAAACCAAGCACCTGTCTTATCACAAAATGAAATCACACTCACAGTTCACTTTTTTTCACCTTATAGCCATTATGCTTTGCTTTCTGCTCCCTCAAATGAATCATGTGTGACAAAGGTGCTGCTGTTCCAGAGATAACAAGTTTCTGCAAGTTTGGTGAGAATGGACACCCAAGTTTTGTTGGCACAGTTATAACATCCGTCAGCATTAGGGAAAGGGAGGATCCACTTCTGAACTTAAAAACAGGAGCTACAGGTTTTCAAAATGGAGCAATCTGCCCAGTGTTCCCTCTGCCCCTCACCACTGCCTGGGAAGGCTGCTCAAAACTCTGTTGTTCTGCAAAATCAAGATTTCAGCTGAAGCATTTTGTGAATGTACCTGGACAGAGAGCATTGACCTGCAATTAAGTATGTTCTGCTTTAAGAGGCATTTCTCTGCTAGCAGTCAGGGGGAGTTATTCTACATACCTTAAGGTTTTAATTCTACAAGCAATGTAAGAGATCTGTGTCTGCAGAGATGAAGAGAGGCTCAGCCTCCAGTTGAATTGCAGAGGGGTAGGATGGCCTTTGAATCCTGTTCTCATCCATGGTATTGGTTGTCCTTTGCAAAGAGTGCTAACTAATCAGGGCACGACTGTGTTTCACTACCTGGAAATGACCTGGAATGGCAAAGACTGTCCCCTTCCCTCAGCGGAGGCAGCGAGCAGCACATTTCTGCTTCTCTGAACACCCTGAGTTATTCCTCAAACTCATTTCTGGAAGGGAAGACTGTCCAGGGTAAGATGTCAGAAAGAGATGATCAGAGTGAGAAAGTGAAAGAATTCAATACACTCGCCTTGGGCAGCAAGTACACTTGACTTATTCATTTCTGCCTTATATCAAACTCAGTGCAAAGAGGGCTCGCAAAACAGTCTTGGCTTCCATCAGGTTTGACAGCATTAAGCAGTCAAGTTGAAAATCATAGCTGATTTTGGATTCTAAGAAATGTTTTATTTCCTGAGAAACAAAAGCACATCACCCATCATGAGGAGCAGGGACATGTCAAACGGCTCAATTTCCCTCTGTACCAGAAAGTTGTAGCAACATCCAGGACTCCTCTCCTGTGGCAGACTCTGAAGACATGCTCATTGTTCTTTGTTCATGAGATACTCTTACACACTGAAGCTTTGAATAGCATCTACATTTGCTGACATGATACCATTTACTCATTACCCAAACCAATGACACAGTTATACATTGTTCACATGAGGGTAAGTAAGCAGAGAAGAAGGAAACAAAGAGGAGAAACCTTGCCAATGCTCGTAACACATCCCTGCTCTTTCATCAAATTTTAAGCCTGGAGAACTGCCAGAGTATTGAAGGGAGGTTGGGAGGCATGCAGAGCGTGAGGTGAAAAAAAGAGATATTAACACAAGACTAATTGTATTGGATTTCCACAAGAAGAATCACCGACTGCCTTAGCAGACATGCTGGCAGAACGTGCACCAGGAGAAACAGCAAACTTGACCTCACGTTTCACCCTAGGATATGGATGACTGTCTCCAGCAGAATAAAGTAGCTGTTTTTCCTTTAAAAAGCCAAGTTCCTCATAAAAATGAAAGGAAAACAAGGGGTGGAAGTGACATCAGAAATATCTTTCCCAACCCGCCACTACAAGGCAGGGTCAGCTTCCTTGTATCACTCCTGGTAGAGGCTCAGGAGTTCACAGAATCACCGGGTTGGAAGAGACCCATCGGATCATCGAGTCCAACCATTCCCACCAAACACTAAACCATGTCCCTCAGGACCTCGTCTACTCATGCCTTAAACACCTCCAGGGAAGGCGAATCAACCACCTCCCTGGGCAGCCTGTTCCAATGCCTAATGACCCTTTCCGTAAAAAACTTCCTCCTAATCTCTAGCCTAANGGATCTCAGCATGTAGCTCTGCTCAGCCATTACTTGCTATAACCAGAACTGCAGTTCTCTCTACCTCAAACTCCTTATTTCCATATCTGAGAATTTCATACCTCAGCAGAAGCTCCTATAAACTGGAATTGACTTGTGACTATAACTGCTTCGAGTCAGACGTCTGCCGTAGCACCACTCTGAGTGTGGGTTCAAATGAATTCATAGCCTTCTGTCTCTACCCACTGCCTCCCACTTCTTCAAATGACTGTTGACAGCAGTGACCTCTGAGTGCACGTGGTGGTGCGTGACATTTTGATGGAATAAAAAGCCTATTGGTCAAGGAGTATGAAATAAATTAATTTCATTCATGGATTTTAATTTACTTCCTACGTAGTGATTTTTTTGCATCCCTGCAAGTTAGTGCCTAAGTCAATAATGACTCTCATCATTGTTTCAACCTTTCGGTTCAGTTTCCTGGATCTGTGAATCAAATTGGTTTTTGCTGTAAGATGTGCTGGTTATTTGATCTACTCTCTATAAATTCACTGTCATTCTTTGCCACAAAAGTAATTGCAACCATAACTTAGAACCATAGAACAACCAGGTTGAAAGATACCCACCGGATCATCGAGTCCAACCGTTCCTATCAAACTTGTTAAACCAAAGCTTAACTTTATGACCCCCTGTGCTAGAGGCTGCACAGGTTTCTGTGGCTCAGCTCCAACCTGGACATTGTGCCTCAATCCATCAGCCAGAGGGTCATTACAGAGCTCTTGTCCAAACACTTCTGGGTATCCAAGGATATCCATCCCTCATGGTCATCACTGTTTAGGAGTACTCCTATCTGGTTTTAAAGCTGTTTGTAACTGGTAAGCTCTGCATATTTCTACTAGAAAGCAGATCTTCAGGCAGCAGGTTGAGGAACGAAGAGAGTCAGTGCCACGGCGGGGAGCTNCAATTCATCAGCCAGTGGGTCATTATAGAACTCTTGTCCAAACACTTCTGGGTACCTGAGGCTATCCATCCCTCATGGTCATCACTGTTTAGGAGTACTCCTATCTGGTTTTAAAGCTATTTGTAACTGGTAAGCTCCGCATATTCCTACTAGAAAGCAGATCTTCAGGCAACAGGTTGAGGAACAAAGCGAGTCAGTGCCGGGGAGGGAGCTGAGGCGCTCTAGCAGCATCTTTCTCCCGGCTTACTTTGCTCTCTCCATGAGTGACACTCACCCAGACCTGAATGGAGAGCTGTGCTCATGTGATGTTCACCTCAGTCCTGGCTGGGCTCCAGCATGGGCTCAAGCCAAGAGGGAGTTTCATTGACATAGATGATTATCTAGTAAAAATGAAGGATTTTCGAAGGAATTGCTGTTTTCAAATGATAAGTACAACTGACAAAGACATTACGGGCTATTTTACTGAAAATGGTATGTATAGCTGTCAGTGAAATAAACCCCCGTTCCATTCCTTTTTGAAGTGTTCAATGTGTCTTTTCCCAGTTGAGACATTCTGCCTAGAGAAGCNGCAGGTTGAGGAACGAAGAGAGTCAGTGCCACGGCGGGGAGCTGAGGCACTCTAGCAGCATCTTTCTCCTGGCTTACTTTGCTCTCTCCATAAGTGACACTCACCCAGACTTGAATGGAGAGCTGTGCTCATGCGATGTTCACCTCAGTCCTGGCTAGGCTCCAGCATGGGCTCAAGCCAAGAGGGAGTTTCATTGACATAGATGATTATCTAGTAAAAATGAAGGATTTTCGAAGGAATTGCTGTTTTCAAATGATAAGTACAACTGACAAAGACATTACGGGCTATTTTACTGAAAATGGTATGTATAGCTGTCAGTGAAATAAACCCCCGTTCCATTCCTTTTTGAAGTGTTCAATGTGTCTTTTCCCAGTTGAGACATTCTGCCTAGAGAAGCACAGCAGGAGTTGTTCATTTTGAATCATCCTGACTAACTTCAGTCTCTAGGTCTTGTGGCAAATATAAATTATATTCAAGGTCTGTACACTTTGTTCTCTGGTACAAGTCAAAGACATTTGCTGGCATGGAAACCTCTCTTCCTCTGCATTCTTTACCAGGCAGCACACCACTGCTGTGTATCAATTCACAAAATGTTTCAGCACTTCAAATTGATTTCTGTTCAAGTTTCCATAAAGCACAAGAAAGTACATTGCCAGGTTGCAACAGAGACATTTCAGATTCCCAGCTCTGGCTGCCAGCTGGTTTGCAAGCCTTTGGGGTAGTTTAAATAGGACAGCAGCAAAGGAAAAAGTCCTTTGCAACAAACTCTGATGACGTGCACGAGAAAATGTGTATTAAAGGTTAATCAAGCTATCACTAGAGGGATTTAATTTGTGGTTAAGTTACAATGTCTGTTGCTCTGTAAAATGTAAGCTGTGTTTTCTTATGATAAACCTTTCTGTTGAAACAGTAAAGTAAATAAACAACCTAGTCCATTTTGTTCTATGTAGAAAAAGTAGCCAGGAAACATCGGAGCATATTTATGTTACAGGGTAATATCCCAACCTCCCTGACTTTTGACATCAGAATGACCAGTACTCATTAGTTTAGGGCTGGGACATCTTTTCTGCTTTCCTGTGCAGTGCAAAGTACACAGTGTGTTTAAAAGCTCTGTAATTGTGATTAAAAACATGACCGATATCCTTTCCATGACTTTTAAAATTATTATTTTTTAAGGAATGCCTACAAACTGGAGCCCTCACATGGTGCTGCTTTTAGCACTCATTCACCTGAGTGAACCTTACAGCTACATCTACAAAGATGATAAACAGATAATAATTATTTTTTAGTTTTCAGCAGATAGAATCATAGAATCATCAGGTTAGAAGAGACCCACCAGATCATGGAGTCCAACCATTCCCACCAATCTCTAAACCATGTCCCTCAGCACCTCATCCACCTGCACCTCAAACCCCTCCAGGCAAGGCGAGTCAACCCCCTCCCTGGGCAGCCTGTTCCAATATTTTGCTTTAGGGAGATCCTTAAATAACTTCGCTATGTTGCTCATTTTCAGAGGTCGATGCATAAAAACACAAATCACAGAACTCAGCCGCATTTAGCTAAAACACTTTCTGAGGCTCTTGAACTTTTCAAGTAATCCAGGCCTAATTTACAGTTTCCTATAAAAGTCAAGCAGCATTTCAAGGTTTCATGTGCACGTGTCACGGGTGAAACGATTCCATTTTGACTGCAGTTTGCTTCCTCTTTGCCACCAGTGCACTCTGATTATAAAAATAACCGGTTGCCTTAACTAGTCCTGTGTGATGAAAATCAAATGAAACATCCAAATCTCTCTACAGCTTCACATCTTTCATTTTCAGGCATCTTTTAATATTTCTTATTTTAGGGCACGTACATAGAGAGGTCACGGAAGATGATGCAAGACAGACAAGACACCCACTCTGTTAGTGAGAACCTTGAGCTCTTCTCTCCTTTTCTCCAAGGAGGGGGGCAGATTTCCTTAGCATTTATGCAAACCAGGTAAACACTGCTGACTCCACTGGAAATACTGCAAATTACACTGGCGTTGCAGCAGCCAGAATCAGAAATGATAGGTATTCATAGATTTATGGACTAACATTTGAAGGAGCAACACCCAGATGCCTCCCACCCCCTCATTTTGCAAAACTGATGAAGGTAATTATGTAACTCAGAACAGTGAGATTAATAATTTATTGATATCTCCCCATTTGCTTCTCCCAAATTTATCCTGGACTTTACATCCCCTGCACAATAGACTTAGTGTCCTTCAAAACTGACTGGTAGAAGCTCTCATTTCTCTTCGCTTTGGTTTTAGACATCTGTCATGCCATCTAATAACTAAAAAAAAAAAAATTAACCTACTGTAATGCAAATCTAGATCAAGCTCATGGTCTTGTGAAGATGAGATGTTTATATCACTGTCCTTCTCTACGATGAGCACAAACCACATGCAGCAGCAGGACACATGGCAGGTAACAATCATGTGATTCTACCCCCCCCATGCAACTTCTTTTCAAATATTTCAGCATTTATGAATTCTATAAATTGAAATGTTTGTGGAAAAAGCCTTCCCCCAAATCTTTCTCCCTAAGAACTTCTGTTGACATTGGTATAACTTAGTGATTTATGATTTTTTAAAATAAAAGCTCTATTTTATGGTACTACGTCTCTAGCTCCAATTGTGAACTGTTCTGCGTTATGAACTTCGCTCTCTGCACCTGAATTCTGATGTAAAATAGCTCCAGGTACAGTATTAAATTGAGTAAATAAATCTTACTAATAAAACTCTTGGTTCTAATGTGTTTTCCCCCAGCTCTGATACTTCCTAATTCTGTTAGAAAAGTATGTCCTGAAAGAAAATTAAATGTGTAATATTAAGAAATCTCAGTCTGCCTTATCACATATTTTCTTCTTAATATAGAGGTTAAGGAAAATAAACCAAGCAAAGCAGTGTTTACGATAGGAAGCAAATAATGCAGGCTCTAGGCTACTTGATTTCTACAGTCATTTGAGAATCCCAATAACTTTGAGTAACAATTAATTGCTTGTACTAGAATTTTTTTTAAATTGATAACTGGATGCTAAAATAAATAGAGCCCATGTAAAGCATGCAAATATATTACTTAGCTAATTCCAGTAAGTGGAAATAGCTGTGTAGACATGCCCTTTAGAGTGACATCTTCAGACTTCACTTGCTAAAATAATTGGATTAAACAATTTGTCCTTGGTTTAAACACTCCCAGTACTGATTCAAAACAGTGTCTTGGGATGCAAGTGTAAGAATCTGAAGTATTTCTTCTGGTGCCTCTCCATAGAGAGTGAGATGCAGTAGCTGCCTGCTCTGCTCACTGACACGTAACCAGAGCTCAGGTGCTGGTGGAGTCTTCTGACCAATGCATATTGCTCAAGGTCATCTGACATCCTCATTTAAGCACATTGATATTGTTAATAACTATGTTTTACCAGCTGGTGTTTGACTCAAGTTTTTGCTGAAGCACAGATTTCAGAAATACACCTAATCTTGATGACAAGACCCTGATTAAAATAAAATATATTACTATCCTCAGCAAGTCATTCCAGTAGCTAATCATGCAAGCTGACAAAAGCATCCATCACGTTTCTAAATAGTCTGGTTTCAAGTTCCAGTTACTGGCTCTTCTCATCCTTTTCTCCTGGATTAAGGAGAACCAGTGGAGAAATAACTTTGGCTGGGAATCATATCCTCTCTCATCTTGCTGTATTAAATTGAGAAAAAAACTTTACAAAGGTTCTTTCCAATATCAGACTGAGATCTTGTAGCTCTTTGCTGTAAGCACTTCAGGTTTTGAACATCCAGTTTTCAATTCGGACAACAGTATCACAATATCCAGCAGTGAAATTATGTCTTTATTAATATAGCTTTCACAAGATAAGTCTTAATTTTCACTTATATCTGAATGGTTTGTCCCAATCAAGTGCATCAATGATTTTACCAATACCTTAGAAATCAACGTTGGTGAAACCTTGAAGGTGCACACAACTATTAAGACTTGTCTTTGAAATGTGTGTTTGTAATCAGAGAGAAAAACTCTTCTCACCATTACTGCTGATTTCCTATCCTGTGAACAGTTCATCTTTGCTTGTCGTAACAAGGAAGTCTAAAATTTTCCTTCTGCTGTTTCTTTACCATGTTAGAAAAGGTTTATCTTTTACATTTAGAATGGGGATGCCATTAATCACATTTTTCTGGTGAGCACATACGATTCCCCCTATATTGCATTGAAACTGAGATCCCTCATAGTAAATGGGTGCTTCCACACTGAAAATATAGACCCAAAAATACTTTTTTCCTGGCTCTTAGGTACGGACTGAGACAGTATGGTTGCAAACACAGAGTGGTCATTAACATCCAATTGTTTTATGAAGTATAAGTTGAGAAGCAGCAATAATAGACCCTTCAGAAAATTTGTAATGGAAATTAACATTTGGAAGCTTCTTACAGAGACAATCAGCAGTGTGTATGGGTTAATTAGTAAGGAGTCTGGCTGAGAGACACAGATGTCCCTTCCTCCAGTAGATTTATTCCTCAGTGCAGGCTCAGCTACCTGAAGTACCAACCTTACACAACTTCCAAGCTTTCAGTTGGCACTCTCCATAACCACTCTGCACAAAGCTAAAACCCTTTCAGTAGCAAAAATAGGGATAAGAAAAGAGAAGCAAGCCCAGGCGAGCATTTAATGGAATCAGCCTGGCTCTGCACTGGATTTTCCTCACAGGTCCAGGAGTGCAAACACAGACCTGGGAGCGATCAGAACCTCTTTGCTCTCTGCAAATGCAATGGAACAAACTCTGCAGAAGGTCAGAGAGACCTCACAATTATTCTCTGGCTTTTAATCCCAATATACCTAATGGTCAGATCCCAAACTTGAAAACAAACTGTCCAAACCATGATGATACATTCTTCATAAGTAAGTAGATGCACATAATAGCTAGAGGGCAAATTTTACCACAAGAGAGGAAGAAATTGTAAATTATATTTTGATAAAATCATTTAAGTCTTTCCTTCTTTTCAAAAAGTCCTTCCAGAGAGGCAGAAAATTGATTCTTGACGCTAACTGGAAGTTCTCCTGGCACGTTACAGGAATTGTACAAATAGCTGCTGTGTAAATATTCAACATACGCTTAAGAATAACAAGCTAGACTGCCAAATGTATTAACAGATCTTGAGCGCAATAGTACACTCCGTGGTGAGATTAATGACCTGGGACACAATAATATCTTCCTGAGGAAGTGAAGAAGCACTGAAGTATGAATGCAAAAGAATTGTGGCATTTGCATAAACCCTTCTCAGGCTCTAAATCATCCCGGGTCAAGGTTTCAGGAGTTTGCAGGCACCTACAGATGCGGATCCTCTATTTATTCCTCCTCCTTTCATCTCGGCAAAGCCAGACCTCAGTGAGCCCTTCCTTTGATAATTTGCTGAACCGTTCTGGAGGTGATTGCAAAACATACAACAGGCTCAGCAGACAATGCCTACCCAGAAGAAATTTTCATAGCTACAGTTTTAAACTTTATTCTAGTCTCCATAATATAATCCTTATGATCAGATTTTTCTAGCTCAGGATGTTCAAACCACAAACATATACACTGAATTTATATGTAAATGATTTAAAGTAAAGTTATTGTAATATTTATGCCAGGAGATGGCAATGTGGGAACCACCCGTGAATGGCTGGAGGTAACTGTAAATCCAAATGTTTATGGCTCACACTAAGTCTAATAATAACACCCTTGTTATATACTTTAGGACAAAGCACCTGGCTTTAGCAGCAAACTCAAGAAAGTGGAATGATAGAGTCACAACCAAAGCAAGAGATGGGAACCTGGGTATTTTCAGTCCCAGCAGGTTACTGCTCCATGCAAGATTCAAACAATCATATGCATCACGAATTATTCAGCGCGTGCAGTACTTTGGTGTTGCTTATAACACATGGATTATTAATTCCTCTATAATACAACGTAGAGCTGTCACAGTTCGATGGTTCCAAGCAATAACAACCCACATCGCGCCAGTCCGTGCTGAAAACTGCACAAATAGCAGAACACTGCTGCCAGTAAAACACTAATTCTTTGAAAAAAATGGGGGTTTCAGCTAAAACAAATCAAAGTTACAAAATCATGAGAAACAGTGGTTTATATAACTAGATATATATCCTATTTCTGTCTTTGCTGATAGAAAAGAACCAGAAAGAATATAATTTCCTTCACCAAAATTACCCAGAAGCCAGGAGGAATGAAAAAGGTTTCTTATGCGCTTTATCCTGCAGCTATTTCTATTCACCATCTTCAGCTGAAGTCACTCTGCATCTCTTAACTCCTTGGCCTTTCAACTTCTTGTGGAGCGGCTTGGGCCTATAAATAGTTAGCAGCAGCATTAACATTGTGCTTTTTGCAGAGGCAGAGGGATCCCTTTGAAGGGCTGGTGGTGGGAAGTGCTTTGTTCTAAATAGTATCACAATGAAGCCACACAACTAGGGACAGGTGAAAGCAGAGCCCTAATTCTTCTCTAAATGGGGGTGTCTGGAGAAAACCTAATTTTATTACATCTAGCTCTCTAGCTAGTTTAACACCAAGTAATGAGCCGGTCAGTTGAAAATACATTCAGTTACGAGATATTTGGTATAACGGGAAGGGTTGTACCTGGTATTTTCATTAGCGCAGATTTAAGGAGGCAGCAAATACCCCCTGTGCTCCAAGCCCTGGCTGTGTCAGCACAGCTGCTACTGAAAGCAGCTCTGAATTTCCAGCCTGGCGTTCCCAGGCCCCCCCAGCCAGCCCCACGTCTCCCTCCAGGCTCTACTGCATATGAGATGCCCAGAGCAGCCTGAGTGCGTACGTCTGGGGAGGAAAAGGTGAATTTAATAGCTTTACCACACTTAAAATGCACCTGAAGGACTCCTAGGCTTCTCCAAATGCCCATCCTGTTATTTGCAGTGGTCATGGCAGAGAGAAAGGCAGTTACTAAAACTGATCAACATCCAACCCTAATTATGCAAGCACTCATGCTGCAGGGACTGCAAGTCAGAAAAAAAAAATCCCTTTTATTTTCTGGCATATTCTCACACTGTTCCTCTCAGCCTATTCCTCTGGACTAAGATCTCTGTTTTCTTTCCATCACTGCTAGCGAAAATGGATGTGGAATAAAGCACTAACGCAAATATTTCCCAAATATCAAGAAAATTCAAACCCGGATTGAAACTTGCTGCCTCCATCCCGTTATTAAATGCAAATTATTCTCATTAAAAGTAGTATGCTGAAGACTGATCCCCAGACGTACTACTGACTTGATCAAGACTCCTGCTGAACAAAGCTATAAATACCACTATAAATATTCATGAAGTTCATGTAAATAACATCTCCCACGGCGCTGTTGCTGCTACACAGGTAGAGCATGTAAGAAATTATTTATTTATTTTCTTAGGGAGGTGGTCCACTTCATTATTACAGGGAAAGAAGAGAGACACCACAGAGCACTTAAGAGTGATGGAGAGGCTGAGTCACTACTAAGGCCAAACCCCTGATGTGGGGTAAGGGAAGCTCGGTCCTGTTCAGCATATGTGGCTTAGTTTCTAGAAGCAGAAGATCGCTGCTCTGCCCATAGCAGAAACCCGATTTGGATGCTGCTTCACATGACTAATTGAAGACCAGAACCCCTCTGCAAGTAGTGAATGATTTATTTTGCAGTGGTACCTGTGCAGCTGTACAAATCGGAAGGATCTCTACTCGTGAAGGATGATGCTGTCTCAGCAGAGAAAAGGCTGGAGCTGAGCCAGGCAGGACTGCAGCAGCTAAAGGGCCGGTGTTCAGCCTACACGGCACCATGGGGAGAGGGGGGGCTGGCTCTTAGGTACTGCCAAAATATCTCAAAGGTTTGTCACCTATTTCTTGATCTCTGCCTCTCTGCCAAAACAACCCTCAAAAATAACTTCAAATAAAGTTGTGTTGATGGTCAAGATCACCTTACCCTTTCCAAACCATTCAGGTCCCTCTCGGTGTTGCCCCATGATGATGCCAAGGTCACAAAGGGCAGTAGATTTCTGTCTCAATGTGTTTTTACCTCAGCTGTTCCGTGCCAGGGTGGTATTGGTGGGCAGCTGGCAGAGTCCCCGGGTTATCTTATGAAATCTCAGTGGGACTTTGGATCGAGGAAGTCACACAATTCAGTGATGAGAAACTTAATGCAGAGTGAAGGGTGCCTGGAGGTTTTCCAGAACATTGAATTCAGCACAAGCAAGACCTCTAAAAGGGAAGATAGAGGCCAGACAGCTCTTACTCCATGTGCTATTCCTTAAGCAGACAACTGTTGCTGGGAAGTTTTCATATTATCTTTTCTGATCCATTATCTAGCGCAGGAGCAAACTCCCAAATGCCTCCAACCCAGATACTGATCAAGAGGTCGCTGAAGTCACACTGCACCTACCAGCAGCAGTTTTGCTGGAATAGTTCCTGAGTTATTAACACTGCGATTTTTCTCTTTTTTTTAAGTTGTATTTTGCTCCCTTTTATAGTGCTCACAATAACAGGATATGCTCTCTCCATGAATAAAGAGGGAATTTGAAGAGAAAGCTTCATTAACAGCTTGTACTGATAAAACTGCTTTGAACTACTCTCCCCCAGGGAGAGTGAGGGCTACAACCCCCTTACTCTTCCTTGCTTTATTTTTCTATCACAATAGTTTGAATCTAAAGAGAAAGCTCAACAGCAGGGGGAAGAATGTTTGGCATGTTTGTTTTGTACAATAGAAATTTTGCTTGTTTTGTTTAGAAATAAATTAAAACATGGTTAAAATTTGCCTTTCTTGTTTATACTCCAGTTTTTTCTCTGCAGGGCAGCGAGTCTATAAATCCAGAGGTCTTCTGACTCTCCATGCACAAAAAGTATACATCCATGACTTGCAAACACTGAGCTATAACTCATTAGTGAGCTGCACTTTTTTTGCATTTTCAAATTACCTTCTAAATATTCAGGAGCCTGGTACAGAATAAGACTCACCTACATGCCTCCTATTCACATCAGTGAGGCGTCTCATTTTGGGACTTGGGAAATGTGTATGTACGCAGGAAAGAAATGAGTAATTAGCATGATGATTGCAAAGAAATCAAAAGCTAGGCTTGTGAATGATGGCAGAGATAGATAGGAAGCTAAAGCATTGGTACAAGGCATAGGCAACAAGTAGAAATGATCACAGTTCATCGGCACAGGCTCTACGTTGATTCAGTTTTCCATAGCCTCATGGTCATGATATCCCTGCTGGAAAAAGGACTGGGAACACTGAGTCTGTCCAACTAGAAAAATCTTTGGGTCCCATTTTCCTTGCACAACAAGAGGGTTGACCCCAAACTGAATTGTCAGTCCTCTTCATGTGGTGGATGAGCAGCTTGCAAGGAGATTGTTCTGGTACCTGCCAGCCCTGTCTGCAGGTGATATTCCTTATAATTCCTGCAGCCTCATCCACATTCCACCCCTTATTCCCTTTGTCCATGGGGATCTCGAGCAAAAGCAGAAGCCTCTGACCCACACCTCTTATGCACAGATGGCCAGCTCAGGATCGGAGGGGCTTACATTTGGTCTGACTTTCCTTCCACATTTTTCAGTTTGTGAAGACGCTCCTCATATTCTTCTTGCTGTGAGTGAGGTTGGTAGTTTCTGCTAGCCCCTATGCCATGGGATGGTGTCATAACAGCCTCTGTTCTTGCTATCTATTAGCAGAGTTGGAATTATTTTTTTCCTGGAATTTAGAGGGAGAGCAAATGTAGGTGACAGACAGGACTGATTTCTGAAACATCCTTTTCTTCCTCTTAATCAGAGCTGAGAATGTGGCTGTGCTTGATTATCTGCAATTCAGACACCTTCACGTCTGAGCAGCTGGAGCAGCAGTCAGTCTGGTGAATGCAATTTCTCCCTCTCCTCTCCCCTCTTCTGCTCAGCTTTATCCCCCCATAACCCTGCCAGATGAACCCATCTTCACACTTCTGGAATAGCACGGGGCTACTTAGCTGGATGCTCTTGAGACCTCTTGCCAAAACCTGCCAAACCCATTTTCTGTCTCCCTAGATGGATTCTGTGAGTGAAAAGGAGGCATTTCTTTCAGGGAGAGAGGCTCTGTGGTGTGTGAAAGGCTGATGCTGAACCAGTCTAGAAACTAAGATTAAGTGCTTCAAAGGAGAAGTAGAAAGATTTGCAAAAGCTGGAGTGAATCTCATTGCCAAATCATAACTCGTTAAAGCACAGGATATAAATTAGCTTTAATTCAGAAATCAAAACAAAGAAAAAAATTCTAGAAAGAGCAGTAAACTGCTGTTGCAGGAGTATTACCTGAAAGTGCTCATCACATTTATCCTAAGTGATAACTAAAGACAGGAAGAAAAAGAAATTAGGCTCTTCAAGATATGTTGATCTGGTAAAGCCCCAGGGAAAAGCGTCAGGACAGAAATACGGCAGTGACAGAAAACTGCAGGGGTGTTAGTTCTGCCCTTGCCCCTTCTGTACAGCTCTGCGGTTGGTAATTTATTCTAGTATCACCTATGTAACATGGGCTATTTTAAAAGCCAGAAGTATAAACCATAGGTATAATGTGTCTATAACAAATCACAATCAAATAATTGCATGAAGCAGTGTGAATAATTGCATATATAGATGGTGATACTTGACTATACTCAACACATGTATTCTTTTAATGGCATGATGTGACACAACCTGCCCACACTCACATCCTCAGCTGCAGATCCACAACAAATTAGAAAATATTTTGTTCTAACTTATCTTCTTACAATGTTTCATTAGCTTCATGAGCTTTCTTCAATATACTGAAGGATATGCCACATTTTGTGTTACTGGGATGGAATTTGAGTACTTTTTAGCATAAGCCACTGCTAACTGAGAGTGACTTAGTGGAACCTTTCTTGGTTTTGAGGTTTGAGGTTTTGTTTTTCTTTAACAAATGCTTATCCTGAGAAATTACTTCATGTCTTTCTTCCATGGAAAATACCCAGACAGCAGTGGTCTTGGCATTCCAACCAGCATGTGACATTTCACAGCTTAATGCTTATTCTTTCAAGGGAAGATAGTTAATTCAATCCATTGTTTACTGACCTGTGAAGAGCCCCCTGAAAATACAGTTTTGTCCTGAATTCATGGAATCATGGAAGATAGGGTTATAAAGGATTTTAAAAGGTTGCCCAAGTCCGTTTTCTGTCCCAAGACACAATCAGCTCTACTATATCGCTTCCTTGAAAGTCCTTGCTTTAAAATTCAAGTTAAGTGAGAAAAAAGAACAGTGAAAATATTATCCAGGGAAAGATTAGAGTCAAGACTGCAGCAGAGAAGAGACAGGCTGTCAGAGAAAGGAGGCACGCAGGCAGGTAAACAAACCAAGGTCAAGTCTCACCAGTAGTAAATCAACCTTGAGTTCATTGCCTCTACAAGCCTGTGGCAGAGAAACCACACGCTCCCCCATCCTGCCTGATTGTAATGGTTTTGAGTTAAAACTCTCCCNAAGTCTATGAGAGCAAAGTTATTTCTGCTAAGATACTTCCAGTACAGCCAACATGCCAGGCAAGAGGGTGCCTGTCGTTGTATTAAGGATAACTAAGTTTTGGAGACACTAAAGTTGTTAAAGATTAAGTTGCATAAAATGGTTTGGGCTGGAAGAGACCCTCAAATACCAACCTTCCCACCACAGGCAGAGAAATATTTCACTAGATCAGGTTGCTAGAATCCCCGTCCAACCTGACTTTGAGCAATTTCAGTGATGAGGCATCTACATTTTCTCTAGTCAACTTGTTTCATCTCAAAGTTCAAGTTGAGATACCAGCAAGGTTGTTTGCAGGTAGGAACCTCTAGTGGCAGAAAGATGGAAACAGCAATGAACAGAACCCAGACAGAATTTGAATAAACAGAGTTTATTGCTTCACTAGCATTTAACCAGTTGCATGTACCTGCTTATGTGGCCCTTAGAGCTAAACCTAAACCTTGGCACAGCTCAGCACTTAAATACGCAATTAGCTTTAAACATCTAAGGTTTCAAATGTATTCACAGAAATCACACCTAGTTCCTGAACAAATCGATCAGATGTACTACTCCTTTTAAATCTTCTATGTACAAAGAAATTGTAGCTATTAGCCCAGAGGGAATAAGCCCAGTAAATCCATAAATCAGAATGTAATAAGGAGGGATAAAACACCTTATATAAAGGGCACATTGAGTATCGCTCCTAAGTGAGAAAAGCTCTTCAGTCCAGCTAACGTCAGCCCCAGATACTACTTCACGCTACAGTCAGAGCCAGCATCCTTTTCAAGCATTACTCATTAAGTAGAGCTGAGGTTGTCATCTCTCAGGCTGCGGAGTATCTTGACAGTAGCCAATTCCCATGAGTTCCAGATTAAAAGAAAAGCAAATGGAAAGCACCCACATGCATCTCCTAAAAGATCCTGGGGCACAGAGGAATGGTGAAACAAAACCACATTAATCTCCTACCCCAAAAGCTTTAATTTCCCAGTATCCATGTTTCTGATGTGCAGATGAGAGATGCATTTATATATACTCTGACTACAGTCAGTGGAAAACATGCCACAGGTAACCTCCTTTGCAGAGGTTCATGCTTGATTCTGTACACACCCACTGTTCATCATGCCAAGCAGGATGAGGAACCTCTCCCCCTCTCACTCCTTTCTCCTTGGAGGATGTTAGTGCCACATCAGCTTGGTTCACGCAGATGCTATTGCAATGACAAGCAAGCTGGTCTGCTTCCCAAATAGATATTTAAATCCCTGTGAAGTATGAGCTCCCTTCCCACTAAGATGATGGTGTACCTGGCCAGGTGTCAGGTCACAGATAAGCATGTGGAAATAGCACCAAGGGAAACCGAGGGGTGAGGAATTGCTAATGCTAGTTTAAACAGCAGACAGTGGCTGTGAAACCACAACAATGAAATGAACCTCCTTCCCTATCAAATCTCATACTTCTTGTAGACAAAAAAAATTATTAAATACACTTTTCATGCATGTATGGATGCAATTAACGCATGTGGCCCACTGTGGACCTCTAAGATCAAACAAAACACCAACTGAATAATTTTGAATAATTTTGATTAGAATGAACTAAGTAGTATTCCAATCTTGTTTCAGAGGGATACCTTGACACCACTTTACTGGGGCATTAATGAATTTCTTGTACCCTTTTACAGAGCAAAACTCCCAATGGTGTCTGTGGGAGCTAAGCTGATTGCTAGAGTAATCTCTTTCCCTAAATGAAGAGCAAATTCCATTAATATACAGGGTAAAGTACGCAGCACAATCACAAGTCCAGTTGATTAACTTCTCAATTTATGCTAAATAAATTTCTTAGTCACCACGTATAAGATTTTCTGCAAGGGGCTGAGAGGGCGCCACTAAATTTCAAACTCGAATTCACTCATCTGGGATAAGAAGATCATCTCATTTGACACTGATTAGTATGTAAAAGACTCCACAGTGCCGAGAATGAGACTCAGAGTTTTACAGACGTCTCAGGTTACTGCATGTTTGTGTATATTTCTTATCAAATGCCAGGCCCAGGTCTTTCTCTAGAGATGACTTGCCCTGCTTTGATCCTCAGTTCACTGCTCTGGGGGGAATCCATAAAGCCAGGGGGGTTGGACGCAGCAGCAATGCCAAATCAAACCATGCGGCATCAGAGCAGTCAGTGGCCATAATGGGTTCACAAGGCAGTGGCAAAGACATAAGAAGAAATTTTGTTATCATTCCAGTACCATTATCATAATTAACTTTTATGTTTCATGAGAAAATAGAATTTTGGATCCTATAATACACTTGGGAACGCACAACCCAACAGTAAAACCGCTTTCCCCAAAAGATCTACTAATATAAAATAAGAAGGAGAGGGATACAAGCTTCCCAGAAAAGAACATTAAGTCTACAGGGAATGGAAAAAAATGATTTCAGCACATGCGCTGCTATAGATTTTATGTACGCATTCATGCATGCACAGAGCTTAAGCACAAGAATTGCACGAGTTATGGTTTAACCTCAACCGTTTGGTTCGTGTCAGCATCTTGCTTTAGTTTATTGGTTCCAGGTGAAGGATACCAGTGACTCAGCCAACCAAATGACTCCTGGGGTTTTTCCCTCCTGTGGGAATTATGGTAATAAACAAACACTGTAATAATTGGTTTGCTATTTTTCTATGATGGGCTTCTGTAGATTAACTTGTTTCTTCAGAGGAAAGCATCTCTCGCCCAGGTTATACGTTCTAATATACTTAGGCACAATCTGAATCATTGAAAACATATACTTAGCACTCAAGATCTTTATCAAATCTCACAGTTTGTTTCAGCAAAATGTACTTTTTTACAGGAGCTCATAAATATTCAGCCTATGGGACAGTCTGAACTAATACAGTATGTGTTGTGTTTGCAAGGGTAACAGGAATGCAAATCGTGGTGGTTTGCTTCACAGTATAGAAAATTAGGTTGTTCTGTTTAACAGATTAGCTGTTGCAGAATTTGATGCATTCTGACTATTGGATTAAACCAGTCTGAGGGCACAGCTCAGTCCCACATTTAGGAGCAGAGTCAGGATCAGGCCTTTGCCTCAATCATGTTACCTGCACTGAACCAAACACAAGCGAGACCCCAACACTCAACAGGTGCCAGGCACAGAGCACGCCCTGCCTTGCTCTTCTACAACAGGGATGACAACCCTTTTAAAGCTTCAATTCCACCCTATCCTGATAAAGAGAATGACTGATTTATTTTTTTACCTTCATTTGAAGGTAAAAAGAGCTTCCAGAGCACTGCCTGGGGCCCACCACACAGTGAGAAGAAAAATCAAATTGAATGATGTCAGAGAGAAGCAGGCAATGACTTAGGGGCACAGCTTTGCTGTTAAAAAGCAAAGTTTTCATGATTAAACATCCATGAGAGTTATGATGCTCTGAATACATTCTAAATAATATTTTTCAACACTAACATCTTAATCTGTCCTTTGTTTAATCAGCTAGAACACCATTGCGAATGCTTTGCTCCGCTGTGGTGGTTTATATTGAATAATTTGTTATCACTATAAATGACTGCTTGGTTACCTCGATAGAATTGATGGCATATAGCTAAAGCAAGATTCTGAAGTCCTGCTAGATAATTCTAGTGAGCAACATTTACCAAACTGAAACTCATACACGTAATTGGTATCGTTATCTCTTTACAGGCTAGATGCAAGAACTTAATGTCTCTGTAATAGCTCTCTCATATCTTGCTTATCACCTCAGGTTATTAAACATGAATATTCTATTATATTAAGAAAAAAATGCCAGCGAGATATTCTGACAAAGAGTTTGTCTCTAACTGATGAAATCTATTGTGTTCTTAGTTCATTCTTATTATTCAGAGAACTGTATGTTTTTAATATGCCTTTTTTACTGCTTTTCAATGGTTCCCTGATAAACATGATTATATTGAATGATTTGGTACAGGAAGAATTGAACAACTAATCCACTGAAAACATTCTGAAAAGTTATCCTAAAGGTGGATGCCTCACTTTGCATTACAAACTCAATCCCTTCTTCCTCCAATTTTAGCAAACATGTCAAAGGAACCTCCTAGATCAGATAAGAATTTATAGCCCTGACTGCTGGCAGAAGAAGCTGAAGGCAGCAGCCAGCACTGCAGCACAGGTGAGGAGGACAAGCATGGAAAGAGCATTTTCTTTTTGTCCTCAGAACATGGAAATATTTGTCACATGCTTCCAGGCAGCTCCAATAGAAAACCTTCATGATGGAGCAGCTGAATGTTCTCCAGGACATGAAAAAAAACCAAAACCAATTCTGAAATATGTCTTTGTTAACCCCTCCTGAACTACTCCAAGCACCAAAAGCTTGTTCTCCAAGAAGTTGTACTGTAGGCTTGAAAACCATAAGGGAAGACCCTCCACTTCTCATTCTCCTAGAAGGACAAATGTTAATTCTGAAATTAATTTTATTATGATGATGTGATTGGAGAGGAGGGATGGTTTTATGAAAATATAAACAGTCGATGTATACAGTGCTTGCAACATTCATATAACTATAGATGTATAATTCTGCTCCAAAATGAGGAACAAGCACAACATTCATTTTTATTACTGAGTGAAGAGACAGAAATTACTTGGAGGGTTTTTCTTCAATATTCTTTTAGCTTGTTGAGATTTCAATTACACCAAAAGGGTAAATTTCAAAAGTGCTTCCTGGGAATGAGGAATTTCCAAGTCTTGGATTGTTTTTTTTCATAACCAAAGAGCAAGGATTATACAATCTCTAAGTTTTCCTTGGAGTTTTGTTGTCTGTCATTCGTAATGACTGGAAACTGCTGTGAACAACTCCTGAGGCGGCAGCAGCACATATTTGCCAGGAATAGGTGGCCGCTGAAGTCAGCTTATTTTCCCCCAAAGTAGTATTCGTGCACTTTTCATGAGCAGGAACCGAGTTGTAGAACATTGCTTTTTTATAAAGAGTTTGTCCTGGTTCTCGTGAATTCCCTTTTGACTTCTCAAGCTATATTTATTCTTATGAAGAAAATAATGGAAGGTTAAAGTCGTCGGAATTACCCAGCTTTCCTCTGGCTACCTGCAGCATTTAGGGAGGTGGCCACACAGATCTGTGTTGCCATCTGCTGCAAACTTGCCCTAGAGAGGACAGAGCTCAGCTGGGGCAGAGTAAAATCAAGGAACCACAACTCACCCTCTGCCAGTCCCTCCTCCTTCACCTTCCCCTTCATCCACCTTTATTCCTTCTCAAGCTGCCTCCTGCTCCACTAATCATTGTTCTGCAAAGGAGAGTCTCCTGCTCAATGTGTCCAGGATGTGCAGGATGAGAAATCTCTGTGACAAGCAGAAGTAGCAGGTCACCTCCCTGCCTTTGAGCCCATCTGCCTCTGATAGCCCTGGCTACGCTGAGGCAGCTCCGGTGCCAGTATAAGGTGAAAACACAACACCAGCAGGGACAATTTCAGGCCACTGAGCTAAGTTTTAATCATGCATCTCCCACTAATGTGAGAAGAAATTACATGGCTAAATCCCTGCAAGCTGTTTTGAATATCCAAAAGTTAATTTTGCAGCTAGTACTGGGGCAAAGAAATAGGACTGCCCACTGGCACATGCGGTGACTAACAGAGACTGGCAGGACTAAAAAAGATTAGTGGCTGAAAAAACACATCCCATTCCATTATTTCCCCCCCTGAAGGGAAATGATGGTTTTGGAGTGTGATACATTAGCTGTCACCCCCGCCTACACACAGTGCAGCCCTGCTCTCCTCTAGGGAAGGACATGGACACAGGATCATAGCAAGGTTTTCTGTACACAAGCACTTCTTTGCCTCTGAAAGACTTGGACAGCTCTGAAACACGCTGCTGGGCTCAGTAACCGCCTCTAATGGCAGCCCCTGACTTACTGAGCAAATTTCCAGTGACAGAAACATTACCATATCTCTCAGTAACCACAGGCAGGGCTTGATACAGCATCCCTGCTCCCTCCATCACCCCAAATAGCTCCAAGCAAATTTCTTAGACACCTTACGTCTGGGGAATTGTGTGCCCCCCATTTCTGGAAATAGCATGGAATGGGAACGCTCCCCATCCCCTAGCAGACATAGCACAGGCACCCACAGAGGTGACACAGGAGGTGCCAGACTGTGTTATAATGAAAAATACTTTCCTTTCACTCCCCAGTAATGGTTGTTATCGGTGCTCCTGTCACTGTCACTGCTGGAAGAGGTTCTATCATGCAGGAAACTTTGAAAAAAGACCCAGTGAGAAAACAGATGACAAGAAACTCTGCATAGAGATGACTTTGAAAGGCTTTGTGTTTCAAAATAATCAGATATCACTGAATCAAAATGAAGAATGGTTTGCCTACCAAAGTATGAGATGTGACTAAAATTAGAGAAGTCCCATGTAGCTCCTGTAACCACTAAGCATCTTGCCCTCTCACTTTACTTTTTGCATTCTTCATTCAAGAGTTCTAGGTTTGATATCCCCACAGCTGGAAAAGTGCTTAATACATGACCATCAATACAAAACCAGGTCACTCAGAGCCTCCTGGATAATAGTGGTTTTCATCTCAATACTAAGCACTACCTACTCGCAACTATTTCTTTTAGTGAGGCTAGCTGAGGCTCTGCCAGTCAGACTAGATCTGAAAAAAAAGGAAACACCAAGAATTTGGGAAAACATTAATATTATTGTGGAATAAATTCATATCAGTGGACCATGGTTTCTAATTAGCTGAGGTTAAAAGGAAAAAGGAAACTACAAAATAGACAGGCATTAAAGGATAGAGAAATATAGATATAATATACAGAATAAGCAAACATCTTTGGTTGCTATGTTAATATGTTTGCAAAAATTTTGAACTAGTTATTACTAAATTAGAAGTGTCACATGAAAGTGAAGTGAATCAGACCTTCCATTTATCATATAATTTATTGCATCTCCGAGAATCCCTACAACTCCATCACCTTTAGCATTTCAACACCAAGCACAGTGATACCATAGTAGATGCTTGAAATTCAAGTCTTGACGTGTTTTTATTTCTGACCACTGTAAATCTGTACTGAGATTTCTGATCTATACCAGATACTACAATTGTCTTTACCTAGAAAGATATATGATGACTGCACTTGGGAATATTACCACCCCATTGCAATATATATTGATGTAGAAGTAGATAACAGACCCGCTATCATTCTAAGGAACCATGTTCATAAATCCAACCTGAAATGGGCTTCATCAATATAAAAATTACACTTGGCTGCTGCCTCCATGTCTCAAAAGCAGCTTGCAAACAGACTTGCTTGCTCTTACCTAAAATTCCAGCAAGTCTCCTAGAGTGGAGCCAAATTCCTTTCCGCTTAAGTGGGCAACACATGCACTTTTTTGTATCATTAATCGGAGAGTATTTGCAGAAACAAATCACAAGATAAATGAGCTGAATGTTTGTTTTCCTGCTTACAGAAGGCATGGCCAAAGCCAAACAGCAGGGACACTCTCACTCGTTTCATCCTGCTAGCGATGATGTAAGTGGTTTTGCACATCTGACAGAAGTGATTTTGGCTCTAGATAGGAATTCAGAAATCTTCCTGAGGAAGATCAGTGATGGAAAAAACTGGGACAGAGCTTTTCACTCATTTTCAAATTGAGATAAAGGTTGCGAATGTAACAATATTTATTTTGCTTTTTGTGCTGATTAGACCGAGCGCAGAACAAGGACAAATCCATCACAGATAATGTTTTTCAACACTCACTGCTGGAACAATTTAATTAATTGTTCCCTTGGGATCAATACCAAGTTATGTTAATAAACATCTGAGTTCATCCAGAACTGATAGCTGAATCTTTTTATTTGATCTGGCACTTCTATTTTGTGGCTTTTGCCATAGAATTTAAAAAATAAAGTCAATTACTGAAGTAGTGTTAAGTTTATGGAAGAATTGCACCCATGGCAGTTGAAAACTATCAACGTTATTGTTTTAAAGAGTTAGAGTTCTGTTTGCAGAAAAAAATTTCTGGTTAAAAGATGATCTGAGAAGTATTAATGGCTTTTTGTTAGCTGAAGTAAAGATAACCCACAAGACTTAGTCTTCCTTTTTACAGAGGGATGTTCTGAACGGAGATTTATTTTTCCTTTCCTTTTAGAGTTACAAACACTTTGAAGAACAGCAAAACAGACTGCAAAAAACCCTAAAGCCTCTATGAATTACAAGAGCAAAAAGAAGCTGTTGATGATCTGTCTTTGGGCATTAAAACATAAGATTTGGGCACTTGAGACATCATATTCAGGAAGAAGCCCTCTATTTCTCCTGGTGCCAGCTTTTCCCTCGGATAGCAGCCAGCATCGCATCTGATAAACACACCTCGGATCACACAGAAGATGTTTGCTGCAATGTGCAGTTAAGTTTGGCTCGGTGCTAATGTAAATCGGCCACATGAAATGTCGTTTCAATGTGGAACTAATCCAATGATCTGGAAATGATAAGAAATTATCTCAGAGAAGCCATTATTTCCTATTCTTGTTCACAGAGATTTGGCCACACAGTGGGAACTGGATGGTCTTCAGGTAACACCAATTAGCCCCCAGTTGATACCACTTTGGTTTTCTGGTGTTCAGTAGCAAATAAGCAACACAAGAAGATAAAGTACAAAGGTTGGCAGGTACTAGAATAGCTTTTAGTGCAAGAAGCAGACTGAAGAACATGGTAGCTAGAGGTTTAAAATACTTTCCGTACCGAACCTGCTCTCTGGCACCATCGTATTTCTCCTGTGGTGGAGCTGGGTGCCCATTTCTAAGCTTCAGGAGCTAGGAAAAGAGGGAAGTAAACACTAGATCATATGAAAGCACCCAGGGAAGCAGAAGGCTACAGATGTATGATGATGTACAGTGAGAAAGCAATCGTGAGGTGGTCAACTCTTTTACTTAAAAATCACCACTGTAAGCAAGAATGAATAGTTTGGGTATAAGTTCA